>OMKZ01019142.1:0-10558 GCA_900302535.1 Neoniphon sammara
AGAAGCAAACACAAGAACTATTTAAGGATTCTTTATTGGCACTGATTCCTAGTCAAAGTTCACTTCAGTGGCGAGGCCCCATTCATTCCAATATAAACTCATTAAATGAATAAGATGGGTCACTTCGTTTCACACAGGACATTCAACTCTCCAATGGTTTCTTTGATTAATTGGAAAGCTCGTAGACTCATTTAGCATTTTTAAGAATTCTACCCGATGCCTCTTTCTGCGCCCAGAGGGAAAAAAAAAATCTGCTGTCACAATTTCTTTCTCTCCATAGAGGTTTTCACATGAGAACAATAAACTCAAAATGCCCAAGTTATAATTATACCTACAGATGACAGATGACAGTTAAAAACTTAATTTAGAGGAAAACCCTTTGACTGAGTTGTTCAGTAAAGAGAGGGATCCTTTGCTTTATAATGGTAATTACTCTGCCATTTATTATTCTATCAGCACATGCAATTAAAGGAGTGCATGGAGGACACAGTTGATAATAAAGTGTGGGGAGACTGAATGCTAATTAACCTCTGCGTCTTGTGCTCTGTGCAGTACTTCTGCCTCTCCTCTTCACTCATGTCCTGCAGCCCGCTCTCCAGGCCTCCGCTGAAGGGGATGACCAAGGCCCCGGGGTCATGACCGTCCACCCACTCCTTGATTTTCACCAACCTGGTAAAACGGCAGCCGCACAAAAAAGTTGTAGGGCTTGACTGACACGTATTTGTTATCTGCTGGCACATGCATATTCATAAGAGCAGCTGAACATATGAATGTTTACTGTACCGTTGCAGGGAGATTGTGCTCCAAAGGTGGCATTTATGTCAGTGAGTTTCACTTTCTTTCCATAAAACTTCACAGCTAAGAGTTTACAATGAATTCACATATGAATAATACTGATTCAAATATGCACTTCATAGCTTCTATTACTGTATTAAATCTAGACCCAGTCTAACATGACTGGGTCTAAATATTGCAGTTATGAAGTGCAGAAACGCCTAATTTTAATAGACAAAGAGAATTAATTCAATCAGTTAGTGTCCAACCAAACAATTAACGTAAGGCCGGAAAGGAGAAGTAAAACTACTACTAAGTGCAGTTTTCTCACTTATAAATGTCTTTGTCGTTCCCTTAACTGTTCGAGAGGTTTTTGCCTTCCAATTCAGCAGGGCACCTGACATTGCAGGACAAAGATATCCTCACAGTTAATGGTAACTCTCAGTCAGAACAATATAAGGGGGTTAGGGCAATTATGAGATTAGCCCTACATGCTTTCAGGCTGGGATTGGACAGGTCTCAAAGAACAGCATCACACAAATCCATTTTCACACGGCGGGCCTGACAGAGCGCCTAGGCTGGATTGATTCTAAGGGGTCCCTGTCATTATCTGTAATCCTAGTTTCCTGTTTAAAGCCTATAAGAAATCAAAGACTGGGAGGGACTGCACCACCTCAATATCACATCTATTCCAATAACAATGTCACTGCTTTATTACCTACAGTACCATATCACTGCTCCTACCAAATGATTATCAATACGCAATATCTGACAACCCAACTCCAAGGAAACCACAGTTTTGCTTTTATTGGATGCATTTCCAAACAAGCTTGAATAACACTGCAGGCTAAATTTTAAATGTCTCATACGCTGGCGTGTCTGTCCATTCAGACACACGTCTATTAAGAACCATAACCTAATATTTCCCTTTGTGTAAGCGGCATGTATGCAGAGTTGGGATTTGACAGCCACCGCAATAAGGTGGTCACCGCGTCTGATAAAGGACAAGCGAGGGAAAAAAAAAAGAAAAAAACACATTTAGTCAAAACTGAAAACTTGAAAACACAGGAGATGTCTGGCTCTCCAAGAGGGGAAAAAATCCAATCTGAGATAATAACAGCTGTAGTTTGTCACTTTTAGGAGCACAGCTGTCTATTTGGTGGCACGTTATTTGCATTCCTCAGGTATCGCGTTCTCTACAGGCGGCTGAATAATGATTCACAAATCACTCTCCCCACACCAGTCAAGGGCTGTGATCCTGTGAATAGACCATTGTACCTGAGACTGTAATTGGTGAAGACTTGACAGAGCCGAGCCAAGCCAGCCAAGTAACAAAGAGGCTCTTGGTAGAAGGCTGAGGGATGATTTTAATAATGTGAAGCCGAGATGGAGAACGTGAGCTGCAAATGAGCATGGGGGTCTCTGGGTCCTTGCACTGAGTGACATAGGACCAGACAAACACCTTGCCACAGGAACACGAAACACCCCCTTCCCTCAACTCCAGAAACAAAGCACTGTCAATTAAGAGCTTTGATGCTCCGTCAACATGACTCCCAAAACCGCTTCTGTCAGCCTCACCGCTGTCTAGTCATCCCGCTCTGCAATTTGTGTTTATGTCCTCTCAAATTATTTGCGGTGAAATTTGGCGCGGACAAATAAATTGGCTAAAATGTTGATGTAAAACATTCTTCACATTTTATTTGCCTTTATTGATATCAAAAGATTGCCAAAGGGTTTCTCACTCATGCATGAAATTTTAAATAATCATCTAAAAAGGATTCAGGTTATTCTGTATTTCAGTGAAGACTAAAATAGATGTAGATAATGTAGATAAAAATCATGTTTTACACAGACCTTTTGGTGTTTAGAGCTTGAGTTAAATCTGTTCTATAGCTTCTGTCTCCCCTCACTCTATGAAATAAGAAATATGCCTGTTTTTCATTCTTCCGTGGAGGTTTAGCTGGATATATCGGCCATTTGGTGATCATTCACATCTTCTAAAAATCATGTCAAAGAGTTATGCACAGATCTGTGTAATTATGAGAAAAAATAAAACCTTTGTTGGTGTAGGTGTTCTCTAAAAGAAGGTTTGTTAAGTATGAGCTACACAAAATCCAACGAGAAAGATACTGTGTGTGTGTGTGTGTGTGTGTGTGTGTGTGTGTGTGCCTTGTCAGTCTGCCATTATGTCCTAGCATTGAGTGCCATCTCTCACTGCTCCGTTAATAGAAAGATTCAGCACTTTCTAGTCTTGATATCCTTCTCTGAACAAATGATGCCTGAAATTTTTATTCTTTTTATAATGGAATTCCAATGGCCTTTGCTGCAAATCTAGTGGAAATTTTTGCATATCAAGTGGGAAAAATTAAATGTTAACCACGTTTTAATGTGATTAAGGGTGACAGGGACATTATTTCTGCTAATCATTCACCAGCTTAAAAGGCTCAAACAAGACTGAGGAACAAGCCATGTTTGTGCTGCCTTTCCTGCCGCTCTCAATTCAAGGAGAAAAAAATATTTTAAAAGCAAGTATAAGTAGCTTTTTCTCATATGTGCTTTCACAAATCTATAACATAATATGCTGTGTTTTTAGTTTGAATTAATTGGTAAGCTGAACATTAAACTAAGGCTATGCAAATCACTCCTTTATCTGGTCATTTTACAGCAGCTTTCACGAGGTATTTGTTGTAAGCTTTACATCTGAGGCCTACAGCACTTACTACAGCACAATTAAAAGCACAATATATAGTGCATTAATGAAAAAACAAAACAAAAAAACAAGACAAAAGGAGCTTCCACAACAGACTGGGTCTGAATGGAGATGTCCCACAGGGGGCCACCCTCTGGGGCTAGTCTATTTGTCTTTTTGTGTGGGAATCCTGAAGGGGGAATAATTCCTGTGTTTCCGCATGCCTGGGGCTTCCCTGGGCTTTGTCACAGCTTTGATCTGCTTAAACGACTCCGAGGGGGGAAACAATGGGAGTTCCTAAAGTACAGGTGCAGCTACCTGAGACAATGACCCGCGCCTGTGTCTGACATGCATTCATACGGGCCGGCTTTATTATCAGCGCTTAGCCAGGTAAGCCTGTAAAAGGTGGGCCATCACCTCCGCTCTGAGTGCCTCCTTTCAGATGCAATTGAATGCTGACAGACCCGAGGAGTAATCCACTACCAGCCTCACCCTCCACCGCAACTTCATCACTGACCCACCCACAGGTGCACAGACAGCCAAAAAAAAAAGAAAAAAAAATCTGGCCCTGCACCTGAACTTGGTTATATCAGCCTTGTGCTATTGAGCCATTTCACATTTCTTGGCAGCTGCCGGCTTGCATGCAAGGCTCCAACTCATCAAGTAATAAACCTAAGGGTCCCTTCTGTTTCGCTAGTCCCTGGCTGCAGAAGGCACTGTGGCACACAGCATCCAAACCCCCTCCTCTTCCCTTCCCCTACGAAGGGAGACAGAAATGAGAGGTATGAGCTCATGGTGGCTTTTGAGGCTGGGAAGTCGGGGGCTCTGTGGGACGCTTTTCATCCTCCCAGTGGTGAGCTCCTGAGAGACATGAGTGCAGACGCTCTCTGCTCCCTGTGGCCATGGCCGGATGGAGAGGCATTACACACATCAGTCTCTGAGAAGGAGGCAGATCTGACACACGCGTGCGCGTGCACACACACACACACACACACACACACACACACCATTGCCAATATTGTCAACTTCTTTCACTCTTCAAAGCATTCGGGGGCTGGAGGAAACAGAACACAGTGCAGGCACAATGGGAGCAGCTTTAATTAAGAGCATCATCTCACATCCTGTCTCAAACAAACCTCAAGGGCGTGCTAGTAACAGGCTTTTTTTAACTACTTTCTTTCTTTTCTTTGATAATCGCATCCATTAAATTTTCAAAAACAAATCCTTGACTTTAAATATTTACACATGATAGACATAACCAACCATCATTCTCAGTTTTGTCCTTATAATGATAGATGAGAAGTCATTGTCATAGCTACGGCCTTGTTTAAGGCTATTCGTAAGGAGGGAAAAAAAAGGCAAACATAAGATATTCAAACAGTAACCCTGAGGAGTACATACTACATCACCCAAAATAATATATCTATCTATATGGTGTATCCACGCTGTCATTCAGTGCAGTTGACTGGGAGAGAGAAAAGAAGGGGGTTGGGGTAGAGTGGGGGAGTCATCAAGATGTGACAATTGTGACAAGAGCAGGCAAAGTGTAGTGCAGCAGAATGCTGCACGGATTTCTCCATCTCTCCTTTTTTCCAGGATGACAGCTTAATGTCTACCACATGCAATATTTATTCTCATCGTGTGTCAGACTGTCTAGCTGTCCTAGAGAGTACAAAGAATGTCACTTATTAGAATAAAAGCAGAAGGAAGGTAATCAAGGACATATGTAACATCAGCCAATCATGCCCCCTTCCAATCCTGCGTCCTTTTCCCCCATTCATAACAATTCAACAATCGCCCTGATAATAAGCATTCAGGAGCTGTATGTGGCAACACTAAATTCATTTATTTATCTCATTAGAGCTGGCAAGGCTGCTGGCCACTTGCTGTGACATGTGTATTCGGTTATAACCTTATCACAAAGATAATAAACAGCACAGCTCAACAAAGCCAAAGCTATCAAAATGTATCATTAGCCAGACTTGGAAACTCACAGAGATTTCTTTTTATGCCCACTATGCCAAACTGGAGACTTTACAGGGGAACTATTCCCAGGGATTCGCTTGCTCCTGTCTAAAGCTGCCTCAGTACAAAGCGAGCATATTTTGTTCCAACAGAGATGTCTAAATTATCAACCTTGATTAAAATGTTCTTTTTTTTTTTTCCAAGGTACTCTAATTGGTCAAACCGCACCATAGGGATGACACAGCTCCCTACAGGTTTCCCATTCAACATCAGTGTCCTTGGACTGGACCTGGTAAGCATGTCAGAAGTTGTGATCTGTATCACACCATGATTTCTTGCAGGTTCATTATGGAGAAAAACAACAAAAAAAAGAAGCTGCTTTGCTTCTGTGATAGAAACGAGTCTGTGACCCTCCCAAGTTGGGATCTTATTAATAAAAACAACAGCACTGCCTCTTTGTCACCAGGACACAACAAAGACGGCATAGCCATGTTTAATACCCTAGTGTACATATCCAACATCGTCACAACAGGGTGACGAGTGACATGTCAACAGTATCCTTTCATTACCTGGACGAAGAGCGGTCAACCAGGCTAACTGAACCAACAGGACTTTATTAGTGCCATCTGGTTCAGTTTTACTATACAGCCTCTCCCGTTGTTTTCTCTCATTGAAAAGCTAGCTAAAAGCTTCCATTAGGATTGACTGTGGGCAGCAGGGTACATTTCTTACCATGGGAAAGTGTTTTTCAGGATACCACACTACACAAGGAGAGAGTGGACGACTGCACACAAAATAAAAGGAGTAAGTGATCGTATATCTCCCACATGGCTTTGAAAAGCGAACTGTGACTCCCTAGACAGTAGTTCCTAAAAAAGTTGGATGGAGCCAGTGGTTTTGCACTCAATAAAGTTTCAGTTGTGTTTATGGGAATTATGGTTTGGAGTAGCCGAAGTGGGCTGCAGCGACTGCTTTCATGAAATGGTTCTCAGTGAATCTTTAATAGCCTTCCCCAAACCAGCTTTTCTTCTGTCTTTGAATCTCGAGGGGTACTCACTCTGAAACGGTCCTTCAAAATGATTGTACAAAAGGAAAAATACATGCATAACTTATTATTACACTTCTTCAAAAGTAAATATGGACAAAGTAAAAGACAAGTCAACACTGTAGTCAAGCAAATGAAAAATCTATTCAACATGTGGACAATTACACAAGCTATGGTCTGTTCTGAAAAAGCTTTGGGGAAAATGGGCATAGGCTCTCAGTCACCAGGTCCAAAACTGACAAGCTTAGACTCTAATTCAACTGTCAAAGCTCCTCCTACAGGCCAGCTATAATATGCAACACGGTAAGAGAATCTCCCTTTTCTCATTCTTTAACCCCAGCTGGAGGCACCTAAAGATTTCTGTAAACAAAGCACCAAAGTTACATTATAATTACGTCACATTAGTTATTTAGCTGAGAAATGTCTCTGATTTGCAGTGAGTAAGCAGGTAAGGGTTCAATGTCATGCTCAAAAATTCCTCAACAGGACACACAGCTGTTGATGGGATCAAACCTAGGACTTTTCAATTACAGGATGCTCTCCTGAACTGCTACTTTGTGCTTCCCTGTTGTTCAGAGTTACTGCCAGCTGTCTTTTCCGGATCACAGTTCTCTAAAAAAAAAAAAAGGTTGATGAGAATAACTGTGACATGAGATTTTTTTCAAATTACGTCATCCTGGACAAATTTTAAGTGGGGAGGGAAGGGGGGTTAATTGTGGATGAACACTGCGTACCTTAGTGCCAGAAAAAAATGATCATTAAAAAGGTTGACTGGAAGAGTAACAGTGGTGCTTAATTGTTTCAGGAAATCTTGCTGCGTTTTCCAGCCTAAAGCACAAGTCAAGGCAAGAGACAAGCACCTAATGTAATACACGTTGAGAGGCAAATAACTTTTACGGAGAGAAAGTAATAAAGAAGTTAACATTCTAGGCAGGTCGATAGAGAAAGAGTGGCATGCATGCACACATTTATACATATACATGCTTGCATACGGACAGACAGGCAGACAGACACACACAGAGTTAATAAAAGCTCCAAGCGAGGAGGTATGGTACCCCGCCGTTCTTACACTCACTAGGAGAACCCACATGGCAAACGCACTCACAGACAGGTCACGCTTACCGGTTTCGTTAAAGGTCAACACACCTACTTAAGAGGCACCAATTACTTTAATGGACATTATCAAAAGAAAAGAAAAAAAAAATAGCTAACACAACAGCAAATCAGGAGGATTCTCAATTATGTCTTTTGCCTTTACAAAATATGACTTCTTTTAGTTCTCTGATGAAGCTGAAATATCTGATATCAAAGCTAATAAAAGTATTAAAGGTTGATAAAGATGGTGAGACCACAAGCTTGTAAAATCATCCATTTCTCCCTTGACAAGTGAAAACAAGCTAACACTAGGCAGACTGCAGCCACCACATCATCAACAGTACCATAATGACCCTCTCTAACACACAAACTATGTGGCACAGACAAAAGTCTTCCAGGCAGCCTACTGACGCCGAGGGAAGAGAAGAAAGCCTCTTGATAGACTCTTGTAGATGCCATTCCCTATCACGCAATGCCTCTCAGTCATAAACACATGACAAATGCGGCCTTAATCATTTTTTACGAGCGGGGATGTGCAGGGGGCAGCGCATGGCTAGAGGGGAGAGGGGAGCGGTGAGCAGCAGGCGGCCCCCTCTGCACAGAGGAGAGGGCCGTGTGGTAAAGTCCCCTCTGGAACATCACTCGGCCAGCGCGCCTTTGATCTCCACACCGCAATTACGCCAGCATCCAAATGAGCATGGAGTCGCCTCTGAAACAGACTTCAAACATGCACATGTACGCATTCTCATACACATACACATGCACTGTACTGTATAGGATTGGAGCCATGTGCTCCTCTCAACAGTAAATGATGTACTGTCTCCAGCAGAGAACCTGGGGATGAAAGGAGGCCCTGCTCCTCCTCTGATCCCTTCATTAATGGTGGCTTGCTAAACCTAATACTGTGTATTCTTGTCTAAACAAGGGCAGCTTGGTATGTGGTTCCCATACTCCAAACAGGATGATCTCTGTTAACGATGGAATTTTTTTTGGAATCTCAATAAGTCTGATAGCACTATTGTTATCGCCTGTTATGGCTAGTGTCATACACAGTGGTGTTCAGGGATAATCCCCTCTTCTACAAACTACTGAGTGTCCTTAATAATGAAATCACTTTTCTTTCAGGCTGCATTAATTTATGCAAGCTGCATATTTTACAGCCTAAATAAAATGTGTGGTGTGGTGCTACAGAATTAATAATATCAATCTCAAGGTTTAAAGACAAAATGCAATGAATACAACACTGAAAACACACGATTGTACTTCAAAAAAATGCAGTGAGGCGAGCCTGTAAAATGGCCCGAGTGGGTGTCTTGAGCGACATAGATGAAATTTGCCTCATTCTAGGATTCTCCTTCTTCCCTCTGCACATTAAAGCTGAGATTGCAATTTGTCTTGCTGTTTGCTTTGAATAGTCCTTAACCGTATCATCATCTCAACTGTGCTGGTGGAAAAACACAGGAGCATGGCGACAGCCAAATGGCAGTCTGGCGTCTCTGCCGCAGACTAGCTGCCATTAGGGCTGAGAGCAGCATTTATTGTACAATTAGGGGCAGCCAGATCTACCTGTAATCATCTCCATACAGGTGTGAGCTCTGCTCTGGACAAGGGAAGTGACTCATCACTTGTCAAACATCAACACTTTGATGTTGGCATTGTTCAGCGCAGAGCCCTCAGGACACCTGAGCACTACTGGTTGCCTGTTTAAAACACTCCAAGATTTATTGCATTTCACACAGTTAAAAAAACACAAGCAACATGAAAAAACCCTCTTCCTGCTGATGACTGATGTTCCACATGTCATGAATCATTTGATTTATGTGTTCTCTAGCAGTGTTCCTCCTCCCTCTGTCTGACAGTCATACTTTCGTGTCAGGAACATTTTAACAAACAGTCATAGGTAAACAACATCCCTTTTAATACAATGCTGCCAAGTAAAGCACTGAAAAACAAATGGTATAAGAACTGTGTGACACCAAGGGCCCAGAGGGCAATTGGAAAAGTGTGATAACAATCCACAAGTTGTTGTTATTGACAAAACTGCTGTTCTGTGGATAAGTATCCCTTTCAGATATAATGGATGTTTCACACTGATCTCCCAGATCTGCTCTGACTGTGTCCAGATCATAACATTACTATAAAAAGTGTGTGTGATAAAATAGAAGAGGAAAGTGGGGAAGTTTATATTAGTGCATGCAAAGTCATTCTCACCCAGTTTAGAGATTTTGAACAGAAAAGTAAAAAATAAAAGTAAAAAATAAACAAACATCTGCGTACATTCAACATAGACAAACTATATTCAAATATGCAGGCCCATTTCTATTACTCAGTGTAAAATAAACAAAGCCTCAGTTGTGATCTATGGGGATTTATTGTCTGTAAAGTGAAGCTTGTAAGGCATGCTACTAATATTCTTGTATTGAGCAACAACATCTGAAGACAGTGGGCTCCTCAGACAAAACCAAATATTTGGAGCAAAACAATTTTGAGCATTACAATATTTAAAGAGTGTTATCCTTATGATTTATTGGCCCTCTCCAGATGATATTAATTACTTTTTTGGCTTTGAATCTATGTATGTTTATTTTTTTGTCATTTATAACCATCAACCTCTTTGATATCGTATGGAAATGAGAAATTTTTGATGGCAAATGGAGACCATATGCTGGTAAGTGCTTAATGAAGTGCAGAGTCTGAGGGCTGGCTGGGGTTTGCAGAGCTGGATGTTGTGTTACAGCATACTTAGTGCCACCTCCAGGCAGATCCTCTCACAAAGATATAACTGTTGTTGCCAGCAGGGGACAAGTCAGTAGACCAGCGTGGGTAATTCGCACGCGCACTTCTCCCATTCCAACACACACACACACACACACACACACACACACACACACACACACACACACACACACAGAAACACTTTTGATGGCTGATAATCAGAAAAAAGTATTGCGAAAACATTCAATCAAAGTTAGCACAAATGAATGTAACTG
>OMKZ01019146.1:0-13445 GCA_900302535.1 Neoniphon sammara
GTGTGTGTGTGTGTGTGTGTGTGTGTGTGTGTGTGTGAGTCAGTGCTTACATGTTTCCACCTGCCCTCCATGTGTGTGTGAAGGATGCAGCAGGTGCGTGCCTGAGTGTAAGAACCCCTCTAATCCTGGTGGCTCCATGATGTCGGCCATGCCTGGGCGGACAGCGATCCCTCCGCTCAACCGTCCCGGGGCCGACGGGGGCCCCCTCACTCGAGGAGGGGTGCTCAGCTGGCCGGTCACACTGCGATGGTTTCAGCGCTATAGCTGCATTACAATCATAAATTCATCCCCATCTATAAAAACGTCCAGGACACCAAACAGACAACACGGGGAGCCATAATGGATGAACGGCTGTTTTATAAGTGTGTTCACTGACAGGTTCGCTTCACAGATAAGAAGGATCCATCTGTATGCGGTAGCAGTGGGGCAGTGTCACTACACCACACTCTAGCTATTCTCAATTAGGCTGTGACAAGGTGGCAGCTTGCTATAATAATTTATGGTATATTACTGATGTAGTATTCGTCATAGCAGCGGTGAGAGGAGAGCATACATGTGGCGGGGGGGTAAGGAGGGGTTTTGGCTTTACAGCTTCAGGAGTGATCTATTCTAATCATATTTATTCATGACTATCCCGTGATACATAATCCATTACTATTCCTGTTCAACTGTATCCTCTGCTGTTTCGTGCTGTCGCTCATTTCTTCGCCTCCTCTCCTTTCTCTTGTACAGCTGGGAAGAAAGGGAAAAAGAGAGGAGAAAAAAAAGGAGAAATTTAAATCAGCATGAGAGGCTAGTAGATCATCCTATTTACAGAAACTACCGCTCTCGGAGTCATCCGTGGCTCTGAAACTGACTGACAAATACAATAAGATGATTTATATTCAGCGCGAGAGGCTAGAATTTCAACTTGTATCCCTCTTGTGCGCGAGTTCTCGCAACAAGAGATCACTCAAAGGGGTTGAGAAGCGGGAGATTTGTCATGCTGGGTTTTATTGAAGACTGTCAACTGTCAGGGAGAGAAAACTTCCCTGACCTGGACCAGATCTGCCTCTCGTTTGGAACTATGGCATTCTGGGAAGCGTAGTCCACACAGCGTACCTCGGACCTCCAGCTTGCACTCCACCTCGTCCTCCCCGAGGTCGTTGATGGCCTTGCAGGAGTACTTTCCCGTGTCAAACAGGCTTGGCTTGCGGATGTTCAGGGTCAAGACGCCCTGGTTGTTCTGCATCAGGAACTTGGGATCCTCGCCGATGATCATTTTGTTCTTCATCCAGATGATTTTGGGCTGAGCGAGGATTCAGGGATGTGGTGGCGAGTACGTGTTGGATAAACCAGGAGGAGGAGGAGGAAAATCGGCAGAGATGGGTAGAGGAGGGAGCGCATAAACAGAGCAAGGGATGTTGAGAGGGTAGGAGAACAGAGGGTGGAGGAAAGAAGGAGAGGTGAAATTAGGTCAACATTTCGGCTTGACAAATCTTTACCGATTCGCTGGGATAAAAAAAAAAAAGCGTGTTCAAAGATCTTTCTGCTCCACCTCTTGTTCTAGCTCCAGACATAAAAATACACTCCCGCTGTCAAGGCATCAAAATCCTCTCTGACTGCTCTACACTCACACTGTTTGACTCTCGCAAAATCTCACGCTCGCTCAAACAAAACATGAAATCTACAGCACAGTGTCTCTGATGCACGCCCATTCACCGTAAAGATGTAAATACCTTGGGGTAGCCGCGGACGGCACAGCTGATGGCGGCGCTGTAGCCTGCAACCACACACCTGTCCACCAGGGGCGTTATGAACTTGGGGGAGCTGCTCATGTCTTTCTCTTTGAAGGGCGACTTGTTATACGTTAACCCTGCACAGACAGAAATATCCCTTAACCATCTATAAGAAATCATTCATCCAAAAGTGTAATTAGCCTCCTCAAGTCAAGATGAACACTGGCGTTTATGGTCTATGATGTACAATATTGCCAAGTGGAGCCAAAGGCAAATTTTCATTCCATGTGGACGAAAAAATGCTATTCTATTCTATCCTCTTCTATACAGACGATCAAATTGGTAGGTTCGTCATTACAAATACATGCTGCATCCCAAATATGCCCTGTTGAATTACAGGGAAATGTGTATAAAATGATGCACAAGACAGAGATATTTTCTCTTTGATGTAATGCTGCAGCCATAAAATAATAGCAGCTTGGGTTTGAATATTTCACCTAAGATAAGTGTGATGTAGCTTCAATGAAGCGCTGCAACCAACAGATATATATGTGACACTGTTGTACCTAAGGTTACCTAAGGAGAAATTTAAGAAAAAAAAAAAAACAGAGCTCAAGGGAATATTCTACTTAATTGTGGTCTATTCTATTCTAACTCATTTGTTTTGTATTTGCATTACAGTCAGGGTTGATTAAATTGCTTTCAAAAGCCTGCTCAAGCTTACGATGACTAACAGTCCACTGGGGTACTGGGCTTTGTAATCTGATTACTTTCCATTGCTTTGGATTTGTTTTGTCTCTAAAATCCATATCACATGCTATTCAAGCAGCAGTTTGGAGGTTGCCTTTTGAATTGCCGAGACAAGACACAGATTTTTGTTCCATCCACAGGTCAGGGGCTGTTGAATTCAAGAATTCAGCAACTCTCAAAGCGTCACCGGCGAGATTGGTTTTCAGAACACAAAAGAGTTGGTCAGCTGCCAAATTTTCTAGTAGAGTAAGCAAATGCAACAACCACAGAACAGTAGCAACATTTGGCTGGTGGCAGGTGTTAATTTCCCAACCTAGTTGTTTTCATCATCTGTGGCCAATATTAACCATTATTTAACATTGTGGTAAAACATGTTTGTGTTGAGCATAATTGCACAGTCTGAATTCATTTTCCCTTAAAACATGTACAAGTAATACAACAGTTAATCATATGTATATGTAATCTGATAACTGTTTTTACAGAAACCGGAATAGATTACAGTTAATAGTTGTTAAGCAATCAGATTACAGTAATCACATTTCACATATGAATTACAGACCCTGACTGCACTGATACATTCCTCTGTTCAGCATCATAGCCTTGTTATAAGGTAATGTTCAGAGGTTACAGATCCACTTCATGTTTAAACTGAATACAATACACAGCTCAGCGTGCGTTATAGATGCTCTTTGGCTTCCAAAGCAATATTGTCCTGTTACAGTTGGCGGTGCTCTGCGGGGATTTCATTACCTGTTTTGGTGATGACGGCGGTATTCTTGCTGATGCCAACCGAGTCGCTGAGGCCACAGATGTTTTCGCTGAACACTCGAAAGGAATACTCGTTCCCCATGACCAGGTCAGACACAGTGCAGCTGGGCCTGCGGTTGTGCTCATAGACCGTGAACCATTCCTGATGAGAGAGGAAGAGAGCGAGAGAGAGAGAGAGAGAGAGAGAGAGGTTTAAGTAGGTTTATAGCAGGAGTTGAGGCTGATGAAGCTGAGGATGCGCAGCAGTCATGGTCTTCTGGTCTAGATCAAGCTTCCATTACCTGTTGAGTCATACAACCTAATATCCATGATGATATATAGATGCTTTGTGTTTCTTTAATCTCCCAACTATGACTGATAAGGAGATCCAATGGAGAATCTGTTATATGTCCACATATGAACAACTGGGCAAGGAAAAGCGAGATTCCTGTTGTTGATGTACACTGTGTGGATGTAGGTCAATTATGTAATGTCAGAAGTACAAGTGAATTGTCTGGTAGATTTGTTTCCAAATGTAAGTACTGTGACTTAAACAGAGCATCGTGGTCTGGGTGAGTACTCACTTCTGATTGGCTGGAGGGTGTGCATTAAAACCACGTGGTGCACACGTAAGTCAGCTCAAGTTTAATGATGGTTCTAAATTCATACACTGGCATTACAAACCAACCTGTGTAACCATAGCAACAAACTGAAACAGTAGCAAGACCAGTAAGAATTAAAAGCGCCTAAATCAACTAGTTTCTTTTTCTGTGCCCAAATGAATGCGGTTCTTTAAAATTTTCGGCAAGTGACAAAGTATAAACAAGAGGCAACTCCGCTGAGACAACAATCCAAGCTGATGGGTGGTTCTGTACTTTACTTGCGCATTTCTTTTTTTGACAGCGTTTTACTTTTATGCCCTACATTTTAACACAAATATCTTAACAAATATCTTTACACTCCTTACATTTCTTACATTTTCAAAACAGGCTCGTTACTTTACACTAGTTTTAATGCATTCGAATGGTTTATCTCATTAATAATTAACAAACAGCCGTGTGGCGAAAAAGGGCTGCAGGGCCACTTTTCTTTTTCACTTTGACTTTTATACTTTTAGTACATTTCAGAGCCTGTGCTTGACTTTTACTCGAGTAAAGAAGTTGAGGCAGTATTGACACAAGTATTTGCACTTCTACTTGAGTAAAGAATGTACTTTCGCCACCTAATTATTTTAGATGAATTAGCTGATTTGCAAATCAGATGTGTTTTACAACAGGGCAGTGGTGATTAGCTGACTATTGTTAGCTAGCAAACAAGCTGAGATTATCTTGATACAATATTGATGAATCGATGGCAAAATGGGCTGTTCCCAGGCCAAGCAGCACTGAAATTAAAAGAACATTCTGCCGATTTTCAACCCAAACTTTATCATACGCTTGTGGCTACACAGATACAACTTATCAATACTGTGTGAGACTCAAGAGCTCACTCCACTTCTGCTGCCGGAGGATGAAGTTTTTGTGTCGACTTGCTGTATCTGAGCCTGAATCCAGCTCACAGGAACTTAGTGTACAGAAGTGAAAGAGGCCGCAGCAGCTGCAGCCGAGGCAGCAGCCTTGCCGGTCTGTGAAGCCTCCCAGCAGAGCAGCCTCATTCTGCGGGTGACTGGTGGTGTAACCATACACTCACACAGGCAGACACTTTATCGTTCTAAGAGAGCGCTGGTCATTAATTTCAAGTAAAGGCAGGAGTAAGTGTGGGAATTGTTTGCTGATGGAGACAAAGGAGGAATCGCTGTACTGCTACGAGTTCTGCCATGTGGAGATACGATAAGATGTTTACTATTTACTGTATATCTTGACTGTAGTTGTATTTTTTTCATATAGCAATGATTACAATTACTTATGATGGCCCAGCTGAAATTACTGTAAAACATTTTCACTTGATCAATGTTGTGGAACAGTCTAAGTGAGCCACTGGAGAAAGAGGTGTGCAGTGAGTGTTGTAGTATTTTCAGCAGGGACAACTGTGGCCAATTTACCGTTTTTCTCTGGTTATGCTGCACCAATTAAAAAAAAAATCTCTGCATATTTGCACTGTGGAAACTTGCAGTTTTCACATAATGCAGGCTATTCCAGAGGTGAAATGATTCTTTAACCTATGGTTTAATTTCTGCTGAGATAATTAATTTATACAATTTAAGCAATCAGCTGCTCTCAGCCTGAGAAGAGCTGAGGACATCCACTACAGCTGCCAGTGGGTGTAACGTGACACTGTATATTCACATACACACACTTGTGGCCGTCCCCTCAGCCAGGCTCACCTTGGTCTTCAAGTCGGCCTTCTGGATGGTGTAGCCGATGATCTCGCAGTTACCGTCGTCTTTGGGTGGCTTCCACTCCAGCGCAGCATTGAAACCCCAAACGTCTGTGACATGCACATCAATGGGAGGACCGGGCTTCTCTGGAGGATTTGTGAGAGGGGAGACACAGTCGAGATAGAGCTCGAGAATTTGTGTGAGACTGTGAACAAGACAGGCTGATTAGACAATCAGGAGCAGAAAATGAGATAATCCAAGTGAGAAGGGATGGGAGAATGAAAAGAGTTCCACACATGCATTGCTGGTTGAGATAACTCACTCTGTCTGGGTAGAAATGTAGGCAAGCTTTGAGAGGGAGGGAAAGAGAGAGAGAGAGAGGGAGGGAGAGGGAGAGAGAGAGATAAATAGATCTGGAGAAGCGAAGTTCCACAGAGGAAAAGAAATCAACACTCAAGAGGTTGAGATTGGCAAAGATTGACAGATTAGCAGAGCAAGAGACAAGAGGTTCAAGGAGAGGAAGTGATAGCTGCATACATTACTAGAAACACTGTGCAGGCAGGGACCAGACACAAAGGGAGAGGCGGTGTGCTGTGGCTGCCTGGATTACAGAGCAGCAGAGTACAGTATGTTTATCATCGATTCAAAATTCTCCTTTGTGCTCAGTCCCACACGGTGCAGGATAGTACAGAAATACTGTACGGCATAGTAATGTATTTGTCATTAATCTTGCTCTGTGTGCCCTCTCACACAGCGTAGTGAAGTACAGTACAAACACAGCGAGCAGCGCTACTGTCCTCGCCTGTTAATCCCCCCCTGCACCGTCTCCCCCTCTGAAAACACCGCCGTGACAGAGCGGCCGCAGCATCTGATCACAAGTAACCACAACCATCTCATTAGCTCGACCCCTCCCAGCTGAGGAAGTGACAGAGTAGCCCTCGAAAACCCAAGCCTAATCGCAGTCTATGCGCAAATAATCCCAGCGGAGCCCTGCCGAATAATCCACCCAGCACCCTGACCCGGGAAGTCAGGCAGAAAGCTGAGGAATGAGCTGGCGGCCACAGTGGCGGTGCAGGAGCCAGGATTATGCGAGAGAGGGGAATCAGCGCTTTGATGATTCGCTACTTTGAGTCACAGATCCCTGGGAGTATGAAATTAGGAATTATCATCAAATTAAAAAAACTCGTGACATGTCACAGATTTGGGTTCATGCCATCATCCCCCTTCCAAACAGGTTATTAATGGTACCGTGTGAAGTGCAAACTGTGCACGGTGGTCTAATCCTAATGAAAGAACATGTAACAGGGCAGCACGTTTCTACAGGCAAAACTACAGGCGGTGCCATGATGGGACTGACCTACAATCTGAATGTATAGGTCAGCGCTGTCCGACATGTTCTCAATCTGAACGGACAGCGTGTATTTGCCGGAGTGGGCTCTCTCTGCTGAGCGGATGAAGAGGATGGAGTCCACATCGCTGGTCCGAGTCCCCACCGTCTTGTCCTCCAGGAGCACGCCGTCTTTGAACCAGGTCACTACAGGGCGAGGCTTCCCCTGCATGTGGAATGATGGAAAGGAGTGAAAACGGAGGGAAATATTCAGTGGAAAAGAGTCTCTAAAAGTATTTTCATCCAGAAGTGAAATAAGTTGCAATAACTTGCTGAAGTGAAATAAGTTGCAGATTTTCTCTGTGTCTATGTGGTTTCACACACAAACACAGCAGCAAAGCTTTGTGATCGTAGCTGCTTTTTGAATCCCAACAGGCAAGTGTACCGTAACACACTGAATTTGATTATTCAGGCACCGTGTCAGTTGTCAGGCTTCATGACACAGGGTGCTTTTTTGAACCAGAGACAGTTTAATAATAGAAAGGGACAGTGTAGTCCATCAATTTACAACTGGAAAATTTGAGATGTTTGAAATGGCGAAACATCAACGTAAGACACACTGTGAGCAGATGAAGTTTCAGATTTTGCGTCGCAGCAGAACTTTGGTGTTTACAACAGGGGGCGAGAGCACAACTGCAAACTGTAATCCCAGGCAAGTCAGTTTGGGATTACAGTCTGCTGAACATTGAACTCATACAGATAAAAATGTAATTTATGTGTTTTAGAAGAATCTCTTTGGCTCCACTACGTAACCTTTTTCTATGGGACTAATGTCTTTCACAATACATTTTATGAGTCCATGTTGTTTTCAATTTGACATTGTCCCTGCCCGAGTATGCCATCTCCTTCTATTATCAAATTGTCTCTGTTTATGCCTTTTTTCAGTTAATTTCAAGGGTTTGGTCGCAGTATACCATGCACCTTGTGTTTTAAGGTGCATGGCCACTTGAACGTGCCTCACATTTGCTGTTGCCAATGTGCATACATCTGCTTGTAAAAAAAAGCCCTAAGAACAGGCTCTATCTAACTCTTGGATGAGATAATAAAACTGTGGGTGTCCATGTGCTCACACCCTGTTTCTGAATGGGCTCCACATCCTCTTCTTCAAGAGCAAGCACAGCAACTGCAACCTGTCTCTTGTCCGTCTTTATTTCAACACTGCGTTCCCTTTTGTTACTTCAGGTTAGCTGGGTGTTGCCAATTAGATAGCCTGCAAGTTGCTGTCAAATGAAGTAACAATCCCTGTGCCCTTTGCGCTCTCGCTCACTCTGTTGCACACAGCTGTTCTTTGCGTTTGAGCGGGAGAAAAAAATCATCCTATTTAAAAAAAATGGCCTTAAGGATTTATTAAGCATTTTATTTAGGTACTTCCATTATGAAAAACACACATGCACAGCACAATAAGGTGGATTAAAGAGAAATATGGGAAACTGTAAATGAAAACTGGCTAATAAGCTTTATGAAACGTGGCATCTCTTGGCTGTTATCCCATCTCTGAGTCCGGTTGTGTTCTTACTTCAAACAAACCACTCCGGGGTTCACTTGAAAGCCCCCTGCAACGACCCATTTCATGTGGCTCAGGCAGTGGTTTTTTAGGCATGCATCCAACTCCACTGCCTTGTTCTCCACTCTTCAAATAAACTGAACCAAAGAGCTTTAAATGCTGCGGAGTTTGATTCAACCGTTCAATACAAGGCCAAAAAAGGCGACCTAGTAATCTTTAAGCATCTTGTACTGTACACGCTCGACAGAACTGTTTTTACTCTGCTGCTGCAAATCTGAATCCAACGTGTGAACATTAAACTCGCCGTCTGAAGTACGGAAATATGGCTCGACTGGACTGGCTCTAACCTGGAAGGGGATGACCAGGTTGACCTTCTCGCCCACTGTCCTGATGAGTTTGGTTCTCAGATTGCGAGGCAGGCGGATCTTTGGGTGCTCTGAGGGGTGGGACCCATGGGAGACAGAGAAGGATAGGATGAGTAAACTGCGGAAGAGTGGGTGGTGTGCAGGAGTCTACATAATTTTGTCAAATTTTAAGATTTTATCGTCATAGATAGATAGATGGATGGATGGATGGATGGATGGATGGATGGATGGATGGATAGATAGATAGATAGATAGATAGATAGATAGATAGATAGATAGATAGATAGATAGATATTTGTGAAAATCTGGTTGGTGTACTGATGAGGGATATATAGTACAGAAATAAAAAGATGCACAAAGTAAAATTATTCCTTCTTAGATGAGTTTTTTTTGCCATTCAATATTGTTATTGAACAGCAGCTAAACAACATGGCTGCTAAGCAATAGTAAATGAATGAATGGTGTTGTTTGTTATTTTTGCTGGGGCATTAATATTTAATTTAACAGGTAGGGGTTTATCTGGTACTTTAGCTTCTGCCTCTTGCATGCTTTACAATATGAGATGTTGTTACAGTGTGTGCAGAATATGGTCATATTGCTCAAATATGTGTGGAGAACAGCTGTCAGGTGTCTCTGACCCATGATCTCTCTGATAGTGACAGCCTGGGACAGGGTAGCGGGGGGGCTGCGTCCAGCCATGTTGACAGCCACCACTCTGAACAGCATCTTCTCTCCCACTGGAAGATCCTTCACCCGGTACTGGTTCTTTTCCACTGGCTCCTTGTTTACCTGCACCCACTGATCACCTGAGAGACAAACCGAGGCCCGCAGAGGAACAGTTAGCAGGAAAAGAGCAGGAGTAAGCAAGGAACAGGTCAGAAAATCAGATATCAGAAGATTTTACAGGAAAATCTTAAGGAACTAATCAGAATTGGGATGCGCTGGTTGCTGGCGTTTTTTTTGGCCGATCCGATTACCTTTTCTTTTTAAAAAGCCTGACTTGCTGATATCAATTCCAAAACAGCTTTTGATTGTTTTTTTAAACTTTAAACTTTCTTTTCTTACAGTTATAAGTTTCAGCATATATAAGTTTCTGCACATATAAAAGATTTGTCAGAAGACTTGGCTGTTCTAGTACTTAAAGATTTGTCACACTAAAACAGAGGTTCTTTCTTTTTCAGATAAAACTCAAGTGCAAACTTTTAACAGTAACTGTCGACATAAAAATTGTCTGACAGCCATCAGAAATAAATATAACTGAGATAAAATGAACTCCAGTATATATTCCATTTCAACTTAAAGTAAGTTCAAGTAACTTTTACAGAGCTAAAGTGCAAGGTGACATGTGTCACATGATGGGTGTAATCGTTCCTCTTTTTTTTCATGTTTCTCCTTTGGAAAAACAAAAATAAAATGAAAATCATAGCATGTAATCAGTGACTGACCAATAACCATTTACCAATCACTTTAATTCTTGCAAAAATGGTCACTGTCCAACTGATCAGGTTAGGTGTTGATATTGCTGCTCAGCTGAAGCACTTTGGGTCAGATTTACTAAGCCTTTTGCACGTCTTTTCAGGCATATTCTGCCTTTCACAACATGCATGCTATTTATCAAATGGGGGCAAAACCAATAATTCAAGTGCAGCGTTACTGTTTGTCTTTAGTGAACTGGTTGAGGGCTGCATACTCCAGTGCTCCACCATTCAAGTGGGCACATGCTTAGCTCTGCTCCATGTGCAAAACTGCTAGTAAAAAGCAACCCAGGTGCTGACTGAATAATTATCTGCTTCCTTAGCAAATCTGACATTAATTCCATGCAGATTGTGATTGCAAATTGCCCAATAGGTGCAGGGCAAAGTGTGCTGCGACTTTGATGTATGTAAATCTGGCCCTTTGTGTATATTTACTTCCTTCTTTGCAGTACTCGATGATGTAACCGTTGATGCCGCCTGCTCCGATCTTCTCTGGAGGACGCCACTTCAGCGCGCAGGTAGTGTCGGTCACATCATCCACCGTGAGGCGAATGGGCTCGCTGGTGGGGGCTGAAGGAGAGAGGGGCTAATTAATGCGTTAATACCCAGTGTAAATGGGATGGGAGGTAGGGTTAAGCTGCCTCAGAATGAGCACTGTGTGAAAAGCCTCTGCTAATTAACCATTCTGCTAATGACAAATGGCAACGCACCGATGGGCATGAAGGGCTTTGAGTTTGCACTGGGCTGCGAGATGCCGATGCCGTTGACGGCAAACACTCTCATCTCATAAAGCACGCCTTCAATCATCTTCTTAGCCTCGTACGTGGTGGACTCGTAAACGTCGAAGTTGAGCTTAGTCCATCTGGATGAGCCAATCTTCTTCCTCTCCATCAGGTACCCTGGAGGGAGCGATGTCAGCACACGGTGAGGTCATTTGAAAAAGTGAATAAAAACACTGCAGTGTAACAAACAGCGTGGATTCCGAAATGTGTCTGTCTTCCTCCTGGGAAGCAGACATCAGATGTGAACATCAGATGTTGTGTGTGTGTGTGTGTGTACCTTTAACGGGAACTCCGCCGTCAAACGCAGGCGGGTCCCATGTGATCGTGGCACAGTCCTCGCCAACTGACGTGCATTTGACATTCTCAGGAGGGTTGGGCACATCTGGAGAGACAGGTTACAGTTGGAGATAGAAGGAGAGGAGAGACAAAGCAGAAAGGGAAATGAGACAAGGTGTGGGTATGAGAGACTGTGAGGAAGGTTCTTTTTTTTTTTTTTTAGGCAGTACAGTACGTGAGAAAACATGCAGATGTGCTTTTTAGAGAAGGCACTCGATACACACAGAGGAGCAGTGCTGAGTAGAAAAAAAAACAGATATTCAAACCATGTATTTCCACCTTTTCCAAAAGATTAATGTTTTTTGTCATGGTGTTGGTCATGTTGTCTTCACTGTAGGGCTGAACAATTAATCAAAATATTATCAAAATCACAATATGTCCAAGAGCAATATCCACTTTTTACTTTTTGCTAAAATTAAAATGTGTGACAAAATAACACTAAAAATAAAGTATTGTGGTGCTACAGAGATGCCCCGTCTTACAAATCTTATTCTCCAGATGTAAGAAAACATGTTTGCATGGTACAGACCCCAGCAAAAATCACATCATCATTTTAACAGGTTTTTTTTCGGTGAAAATGAAATTAAAATGATGTTGTAAAAATGATAGTTCCTACTAAACTCGTGAATCATATCATAATTGCAGTATCTGACAAAATTATTGCAGTATGATGGTTTTTTTTTTTGTTTTGTTTTGTTTTTTATAATTCAGCCCTACTGTCAGATGCTAAGAGCTTAATTGCTTTTTGAACATCAGTACTGACCTCTAGTTTTTGATTAAAGCTAATGATACCCATTTTGTGGAAACAGTTTCGAGTTTCCAGTCAAACTGTTACATTGGTGTTAATTCAGGTTAAGGGCCTTATATAGACAGCAAGCCCAGTGTAGCATTGCTTAGTTATACAGTACAATAAATATGTAATCACACAAACTGCATCATATCCATCATTGCGGTGAACAATGATGCTCAATGGCTGATTTCTGACTTTTTATAAAAAGTCAATGTGGGAAAAGTGATATATTGATGTATTTGAAGTGCTAACAAGAATTAAAAGAGACTGCTGTCATCACAACTGAGTCAGCTGCACTCCGTAAGAACCTGTGTGTAGTTGAGTTGAGTTGATCTACTGAAAGAGTCTAAGAGCGGGAGAAAAAATTAATGAAAAAGGCAAAAGTGACGGAAAGCCACTGACCCACAATCTTGACAAAGAGTTCGGCCTTGTCTTCTCCAGCGGGGTTGATCACGGTGATGTTGTACTTGCCCTCGTCCTCTCTCTCCGCCCCCTCGATAACGAAGCTGCTCAGGGTCTTCCTCGTTTCCACTCGAACTCTGCCCTCAGCCTCCTCTATCACCTGGAGAGAGAGAGAGAGAGAGAAAGAGAGTGAGAGAGAGAGAGATGGTGATGCACAATGAAGACACAATGGTTGTACAGACAAATGATTTCAACCTTCCCATTTCTACTTCATCTATCCCTTTGTACCATTCAGCAACTAACGGTTGCATATGATGACTGACGCATAGAAATTGTGAAGATTTGATTTGTGTGAATTTTTATGATGCAAACAGCAAGGATCCTCTCAGTGTCCTCACTCTGTCTCCTTTCATCCAGCACACGGTGGGCGCCGGCTCTCCAGAGATCTCCACGTCAAAGCGGAGTTTGTTTCCAGCCACGACAACAATTGTGTTCTTGTTGCTCGTACCGCTCGTGTCCAGGTGGATTTTGGGTGGATCTGATGGAGCAGAAGCGGAGAGGCGTGAGGGGGTGGGGGGCAGTCTGTCATTACAGTTAGAACAATATGGGTTTTGAGGGCAGAGACTAATACCAATATGGATATATTCAGATCAAGCTACTTATAGCTGATAGTTTCATCATTTTCCTCCCCCAAAAAAGTAATGGCAAGGATTCACTGTTTCCCTCATAATTTTATACTTTTCAGGCTGGAAGAGCCTCTGAAGCAGTATTTAGTCCATGTGACGCTAAAACTCTGCATTGTAAATCATGCTCATGAAATTCTTAGGTGGTTTGGCAACAATGTTGAGGAAAACTTTGTGATGCAATAGATT
>OMKZ01019147.1:0-13353 GCA_900302535.1 Neoniphon sammara
GGCTCCAGCATCATTAGCATTTGGCTGACGGGACAGTATGGATTAGGGGTGGCCCTGGCTGCCCAGAAATGCTGAGGTAGGGAATACAGGCACAGCGGCTTACTGATAAATACATAGAGATATAAAGAGATGCTTGAGCACGCCGTCACACTCGCACGCTTGCTCATACATATCGGCACACACACACACACACACAAAGGTTTGCACCCAGTAACACCTGCACCCACTCCTTTTCTATCACACGTGTGAACACGGATGAGTCAGAGTGTAAAGGCCATGTAAAACATTCCAGGTGTGTGACTTTCTCACTTCTTTCTGTTGTGTTGAAGGTGGGCACGTTCCCTCTCTCTCTCCCTCTCTTTCGCTCTCTCTCTCTCACTGACTACATGTGTTTTCTCTGCAGGTCCACTCGTTCAGATGGCCAATTACTGCCACTGCTCCTCTCCTGGCTACCCTGTCTGTGGCTGCTTACATACAGTCAGGGGCCCTTGTGGCAACACCACTGGTAATTACACCTCAGGAGAGGGACACACACATATGCGCACACATTGACACTCGCAGGCGCAGGCACACACGCGAGCACACAATGACCGCAGGCTTCACTGACAGGTTTTCTAATTGCATCGCAAGAACTTGATCATTAAACTGGAAGAGTTCTGGCACCATCAAAGCTGTGTTTTTTTGGGGGGTGGGTGTGTATGTGTGCGTGAACATGTGCACGTCCGTATGTTTGCGTGCACATGTGCCACCCTCCAGCAATTACACAGCGTGCTGCACCAGAATCGAACCCTCCGCCACATCAAGCGTTTTCTGAATGTGGGGGATATGAAAATGCCACCTTCCATACCACATTACAGAGCCTCAGGATTCTCCTTTATTAACATTCTGCATTCATTTTTCACACCACAGTGCATAAATAAAAGCACTGCAGTGTGGGGAAAAACACCACGGCGGCGTTTCCGGGCCTTCGCCAAAGTATTCTCAAAAGTGTTGTATAGGCGCTATTTAACTTGACAGCACTATGCTATCAAGCCTTGTTCATCCAGGGTGCATCATAAGGATTGCAATGGGCACACACACTGACACGCCTGATGCATTTGAGTAGTCCTTGTCAACTCATCGGGCCAGAAACTTCAGACTTTGCAACCAGAAATTTGCACTCAAACAGCCAACAAAATTAATTGCCAAGTTCCATGATACCCCAGTTTATGAAGCAACAGTTTTCTAAATAAGTTATTCTTTCACTGATAACGTCTTTCATTGGTATAGCTTCTTGACATCTTAATACACACATGTATTATATACATCAATGCCATTACCACCTGAGCAACTGAGATGAACATGTGACTTTTTTCCATCTTGCACCTGAATGCAGCAACACAGTGGCTAAAAATGACTACAGGGTAAGGCATGGAAGGAGCAGAGTCATGCCGATTCAGCAGACCATAAGCTATCTGCTTCCAGTAGGAGCCTCTTCTGATTCTGCACCAAAGCTGCTACATTCAGTTGCCTGTACTAGTTAATGTTATGTTACCATCCATCCACACATAGCTTTAGATTGAGGTTAGACCTCTGCCACCCATATACTATATGCTTGGGAAGAAATTGTGAGTTCCATTCAAATCGGTCAAAACATGTGAGGAGAGCCAGACAAGTACAATAACTGAGTCAAGCGGCTTGCCCAAGCCCTTAATCGGTCTGTCCAGGGTGAAAGATACAAATAGATAATTATATACAGAGAGAGAGAGAGAGCAAGAGAGAGAGAGAGAGAGAGAGAGAGGCAAAGAAAAAGACTAGAAAAGATAATAAGTGGCATGGAAAGTGTGATGAGAGTTTTCTGGGCCGTGCCTTTTTGTATATAGGTCATGCAATTTGAGCATAGATGCAACCACGTCATGTTATTTAAATAATATGGTGCTTTGTGATTAAAAGAGAATATGCTTGGAGCTACTTGACACTGATTTAAATGTTTCTCATATATCTCAAGCCTTAATTGGGCGCCATTAGCCTGGCTTCCACTGCTAAGACAAACAGATCCAGCCAGGGCTTATTCATTATGTATGGAACTCAAAATGAAATGTGGCGTTAAATGATTTTCATAGCATCTTGACGCCAGCAGAGATGATGAGTCCGCTGGGCTGTTGTGTCCAGTCTTTAGCTGAGACTGCAGCATCGCTGGAGAGGTTCCCATATTTATCTCCCTCACCTGTCTGCTTTCCATATAATCCATGATAACATATGTCATTTTAGGGCAAAGCCTGGCCTTGAGCTAGCTACTTTGAGTTGTGCTGGGCCTTCTGATGTCATGTTGTAAACATATTAAGTTGGCCTCATCCCAGGCCCTGGAACACTTGGCACTGCTATGGAAAAGCGGAAAATAATTTCTGCAAGCTAGGAAAGTACTCTCTGGTTTCTTTCCGAAAGGTTTCATGAAAATATCCTGATGGCACAGCGTAGAATTTAGTCTTATTATGGTGTCAGATCAAAACTCGGGAAGTGCTGTAAAAGTACACACAAACAGGCACACACATACACACACAAACATACACACACATACACAAAATGTCTCTAGCACACAGCCTCGAGCCATAGCTGAAATGTCACAGAGAGGCAGGCCATTGAGGATGTTGTTGGCTGTATTTTTTCAGTCTTTTTGCTCCTTTCCATTCCACCTCTGTCCAAGCAGCCAAGCAAGTGCTCCAGGGAAAGAGCAGCGGAGCTTGTTGTGAGTGTCGCTGCAGTGTCTTTGTCATCCTTTCAAAAAAAAAAAAGAAGATATTTTTCTCCGCTTTTCCCTCTCCCTTTTTGTCATTTCAACTCAAATTCAATGAACCAAGCTGAATCCTGATTTGTTCAACTAGAGTTCTCGTTGTGTGGGAGACATTTAGCGTTCACTCTCGATAAACAATGTTTTCATCCATGGATGATTTGAATCAAACAGAGAGAGGCCAAGTAAACCAAACATGCCGGTAATATTTTGCTAGCTGGCTAAGTTTGGGTTTACTTCACAGAAATGGAAGAGGTGCCCAAGTGGTTTGCTCTTCTAGGGCGTTGAGAGGTAGAATTAGCACATGCTGGAGCCGACTTGGCTGGCTCATAATGCACAGCTCACGTCCGTTTCACATCAAGTCACGGCAGCATTAAACATTAAAGGGAAGGGTCCACTCTCTTTAGCTGAAAAACCCTCAACCAAATTGAGACAGAATCCTGCAATTAACCACTTGCTTCATCCCTTCACTTCCGAGACACTGAGACCATAATGTATCATAATAAACATCATATATTATAAATCCCAGCAGTTTGGTCCCTTAGTGAACTCCAACTCGGAGTTCATTTGTCGAAAGCCATGTTAATTGGTGTGCTCCATCTTGTCCTCCTTGATAGAAAAAAGTAATCTATCACAGAGAGCAGCCGTCCATGCAGTCATTGCAAAATCACCAGCTGACTAAAGTGCACACAGCCATACAAGCTCCCAACCAGAGGGGAAAGCAGGCAAGAAATAAAAAAAACAAAACAAAACAAGATCTCAGAAATGGTTACATGTCAAAAATAAGACCTCTCCTTTGTAGTTCTATAATTAATCCACTTTGTCTTGAAATGTGTCTCTTTCACCCGTGCACAGGGTTATGAAAGCATGTACTCACTCCCTCACTCCCTCACTCGCTCAATATACAGTAATTCTCTACATAACAATCACACAGTGCTCCAATATGTTTTATATAGTGGTGTTGCTCTGTTAGCAATCCTGCAGGTCAGCCAGTGTTCAGGTAACACAGTGGTGACACTGTATATGCATGTTTGTGTGTGTGTGTGTGTGTGTGTGTGTTGAGGGATTGTGTAAGCTGCTGTGTCTCTGGACTGTAGTGCGAGTCTGAAAATTGAGATATAGATGTTGAATGACATTTGTGGCCCTGTTTGGCTTTCCCTCTCTCCCTGTCTGTCTTCCCCCTCCCTCTTGCTCTCTCTCTCTCTCTCCCTCTTTCTCCCTTTCTATCTCTCTCAGAAAGTCATCTGTCAGCAGTAAATCCCACTGCTTGTCACTCCGACCCCCAGACAACAGCCAGGCTCCCAGGGAACTGCTCCATGCCGGGATTATTCATGAAGACACGAAGAAGTCAACACGCGAGACACTGACAAATCACTCAATCAGCCAATCAAAGACAGAGAGAGATTCAGGGGGGAGGCAGAGAGAGAGGGATAAGTTCTATTACATTTCAATTTAGTCTCAGACCTTTACAGTGCAGCATGTATATTTTTATATACAGGGTTCAAGCCTTAAGAAACCGTGGATGGACACAAAACCAACAGGAATGTTTGACCTATGAATAAATAATACAAAAAAATACCACTGAAAAATCAATAGATCTAACATAATGAAATGTATGCAATTTTCTCTATTTTCATCTCACTACATTTTTGTCAACAAAACCATGAAATCATTTGAGTCTAGTTATTTGAAATCCACATTGGCTTGTGTGAGCCATGAAAAATGTTTGCGATGATTTTCAGAGGCTAAATTAACAATGTGTGTAAGACTGTGCAATATGTTTACGGAAAAAAATAGAACCCAGGAGGCAAATTGTTGGAATCTGCAGCAGCATTTTCTCAGGTAGCACACCATTAAAACTAAACAGACAGCAACAGTTTAGTGTATTTCCTCCAGCAAGAATGTTTTCTCTTGCCTGCTGCCGACCTTTATTCCCCCGCGCAAGAAGCACTTTAAAACCGGCTCGGCTTCAATCAATACACGAACAAGCTGCCACTTTTTTGACTTTTTCCAAACCTCTGTCCACCCCACATCTGCCCTGGGCAGTGATTTCCAGAAGAAAGTTTCTGTGTGTGGCATTTAGCCATACTGCCACCAACACTTGTCTGTGAAAGGTCACATCCCTAAAAGCCTTCAGGACACCTCCCGTGTTTCCCACTCCCAATAATGTCTTCTGCTTTCACACTTCTGCCTCCATCTCTCTCTTATTCTCCCTTCCCTCTTCATCTCTGATGATGACACAGTTTGCCTCAGTCCAGAATGTTTCTGTCTAGGGTCTATGCTGTGCACAGTTCAGGATTATGATTTGCTATCTTACACTTTTTGGCTTTCTTTTTTTTTTTATCTTGGATTTTTCTTGTGAACTCTTTCATGTTTTCTTCTCTTAATGGGGAAGAGGATGGCTGATGTAATTCTCATTTGGACGATATTTCTATCTCTCTGTTCCATTTCACAAAGGCCTCTAACGTGGCTCTGCTGGCTTACCCAATAAGCTAGTTGCCTCAGCACACTGGATTCACATGCACATACAATCAGGATGAACCTACTCACTTTATGGCTTCTTCCCACAAATTTAAGGCAAGTTTACTTCTATTCTGCATCCACTTTTCTTCAGTGTCTTAAGATGACCTCATTGCTGAGGATGCCACTGTCTGACACCACCAATAAAATACTGTCTGACACGTCCCAGACTGGGTATTGCCTTCACTTCCTGCGAGCACCACTTCGAGCAGGTCAGTGCTGCATTTGCGTGTCAGGGACAATGGTGCCACCACAATGTGCCGACTGTCTGGCTCTTTCATCTATAAGGCACTGCCCTGGTCTTAAATCTTCTGCTGCTGTCTCTCCCAACCACAGCAGGAAGATGCCCACTGTGTACAAGCCCTTTATCCTCCATCTAGCCACTCTCTTTGTCGTAATAGTGGAGACATTGTGTTCTAACAGACTGGATGGACAAAACACAACTGGGCTGTACACTCTAGTGTGTTTCTCCTCCATTCAATAAGAGAGAGAGTCGCTCGTGTCCTCACCAGAGAACATCAATGATCTCTCGCAGGAGACTTAGGAACTGGTACAGAAAGTGGCTATTTCTGTAGCTCTGCCAGAGGACAGAGACAAGGGCCTGCACTCCAGTCATTTCCTGGTTCCCAAGAAAACTAGAAGCAGACCTTTTCTGGGACTGAATGTATACATTCCACAGAGACCGTCCAACATGCTTACATTGAACAAGCTGTGGGAATGGGGCCAACCCAACAGAACTGGTTCATGACAATAGACCTGTGAGACGCTTAATTTATCCTCTCAGTGGTATTATGGTACAGGAAATTCCTGAGCTTCACCTTTCAAGAGACAGCCTACAAATACACCAGGATGCTCTTTGGCTATTCCCTAGCTCCCTAAACCTTCTTGAAGTGTGTGGACACAAATCTCATACTAGTTCACTGCCACGGGATGGAGGGGACGGATTTTTATGGCGACCGTGCAGCGGGGCAGCTGGGCAGGGCAGTTGAAGTGCTCACTGCAGCATTATGTCTGCGGGACATCCTGTGGTTCAAATGGGGCTGCTCTATAAGAAATGTCTGTAGAAGTGTTTTATCGAGCTGTATTTAGACCGGTGATGGCACAAATGGTGACCTGCTGGGGGGGCGGGGTCCGCCTGACACTAGCAAAAGGAACACCACTGGGCAGAATAGCCTCTTATGTGTCGCTGCACATGAATGCCTCCTGCACAGGGTGGAGGGAGACGCGCCTCACGTGTCTGGCCTTCAGGTGACAACCAACACGTCAACCTACTGTCCTTCAGCACTTCCTTCCAGTGATAAATGGAAAGGATGTGGCGGTGAGAAAGGAAAACTGGACCGTGGCTGGCCTTCATAAATAGGCACAGCGGTTTTCAATTCATGTTTCTTTTGAAGGTAGCAGAGAGCCTGTGGCTGTAGGCCATAGCAAATCTTCGCTACATTAAGGCTGTGCACAGACCAGGCATGGTGAACACGAGGGCTGACTTCATGTCAAGAAGCTGTCCCCTGTCAGAAGAGTGAAGGTTGCATCCCAACATAACGGCCTTGATTTGGATTCTTAGCACCTTTCTGACAAAAGACCAAACACACACTATCTGCTGTGGTTCTTGCTGATGCCTTAGGACTGTCATCCCATGGCGATGGATATGCTCAGTCATTTGCCATTGCTGCATGTTGTCCCTCCCCTCTGTCTTATCCCTCCTCTGCTGCCGAGAGTGAGATAGGAAAGACTAATGGTCATTCTGGTGGCAGTGGGATTCATGATGGCTCCATGGTACGGACATGACAGAACTGTTGCCGGAAAAGAACTGAACCCTGCTTTTGACTGTTCCTCAGTTCTGGACCGAATCTGTAATATAAGGACACAGGAACATCAGAAGGGTTACTCAGGCTTGTCTAACAAGCTGCCCTGCTGCTCCAGAAATTGCTGAGTGCTTGGTGAATGCAAATGTAAGCTTATATGCATATATGTATAGTGAGAAACCAAAGATTGACTAGCCTTATACCCTGATTGTAAATTTTACTGTGCTGAGACAGCCACATGAATGGTTAAACCAATACATCCTGCTAGAAGCCTCAGCCTGTGTTCATAAAATTAGAGTTACGATGCGTGTCTATCATTTGTATGCCACGTCCCCATTCCCAAGTCAGAAAGCCTCTGACCAGCCCATCCCCTCTCTCTCTCTCTCTCTCTCAATCCCTCTCCCTCTTTGTACACTCTGTGGCAAGGACTTGATTAATGCATATTTCTTCTTTATATATTCATGACTATTTCCTGAAGTCTATTAGAAAGACATGACTTAGTCAAGCGGATGTTTTAATTGAGGTTCTTCATTTTTACCCCTAAATCTATTTGAATTTTCCTTTTTTTTTTCTTTTTTTTTTTTTTTTTGTAAACCCCACCCCACTTCCTCCTCTCCCCTCTCGCTCTTGTACGAAGATTTCAGGCACACAAACTTAGAAGGCTACCCAAAGGGAGGCAACATGTAGAGGTCCACAGTAGGCTGTATGGTAATCTCACCCTGTCTACTTTGTTCCTAATGAGAGCATTATGCAAGTGAAACCAATGCCAGGGCATGTAGCAGCAAGGCTTTGGACAAGGTGAACCCTGGAGGAAAATGGTGAAAAGAGCAAATGAGTGCTTAGCGGGTTGGTGAGATGATGGAAGAAGCAAAGTGAGGAACTAAGGGGAGGTTGGTGTGCCGGGATGTCGTGTTGTGGAAAGTAAGTAGCTGGGAATTCGGAGGAAAACCTTTTCTCAGATAGACCTAGAGAAAGGCAGGGAAAGAAACTTCTGGAGGGATTAGATTCTGCAGTTCTGCAGTGTTGAATACGACAGAGGCAAAAGCCTTTGACATCACTGGATTTTATCTGAACCAAGACATGTTCTAAGATGTGAGTGAAATGTAAAAACAGGCAAAAAGCAGTTTGATTCCACGGGGCCATAACCAGTACTTCTGGGTTGTCTGGTTTCCATTCATCAGAGTTTGCCCTGCGTGTAGAAACACCTTCACCATGCACAGAAAGCTTGCTCCAACCCCTGCATGAACCATGTTCACTTCAAACATAATGCTATGCTAAGCAAACCTTCTCAGCTGCCATTTGTGGCGGTGGTATCTGCAAGGCCATCCTTTCCTCTATCGGCCACATTCATTCTCACTGCTGATATCCCACCCTTTGTTTGGTGGATTTGACAACATTAAGATTGTATCTGTCGCCTCACCCAGCTCCCTTTAGACTGCCTTCATTATTCAGCAGTGAAAGCCAGACATTCTTTCAGTAATAGCCCAACAGCCTGGGGATTTTAGCTGATGGTACTGTACACAGAAAACCTTCAATTTCCAGGCTGCATGGCTGAAAGACTAGCTCCCTGATTCATCCAAAAAGTCGTTCAAAGGCTTCATACATATTCTAATTGGGAGGACTGTTAATCTCTTTATCTGCTGTTTATTTTGTCTATTTGGAGGAGTGATTGTGCCCGTGTTTGGTCTTCTAATCTGTCAGGTAGAGAGACTGAGACAGAGATACATACATGAGCTACTGTGATAGTAGCTACTGCGAATGTGACAAAATTCAACAAATAATGGAGGGAAGCAGGAGTAATGGGGGGGGGAAAGAAGGGAAAAAGACCAAGAAATGTCAATCGGAAAAAGAGAAGTATAGGTGGAAGGGAGAGGAAGAAAAAAAGAGGATACTCAAGAGAAGAAGAAGAAGAAGAAGAAGGAGTATGAAGGAAGTAAATGAAGGTTAAACAGAGACAGACATGAAGATTTAACTGAGAGAATGTGTGGGCTGGAGAATAACTCCTTGAAGTCAGTCAAGCCGGATAAAAGTCAAAATACCACCACAACCGATTCACAAGAATGCCCAAACAAGCAAACACACATACACACACACACACACACACACACACACACACACATATACACACACTCGCAAATAAACACTCACGAATACATTCATATGCACACACTCCATCGTTATGACCCTTAGTGCCAGCCTGAGGGCCTGGCTTCAGAAAATGCCATCACAAATTGAGATCGCTAACAGTTTACGCCGCACTGACATTTTCCAGCCGGCCGCTCACAAAGGTCAGGCTCCCCACCTGAAGGCAAAAGCAGAGACAGTAGCGTAGCTGTGGTCACTACTGAGATTTGGCAGCTTCAACTGTCATCATAGGAGTGCATTATTAGTCTGAGTATGGGATACTCAGGATGTGTTATTATGGGCTCAAAGTGAGACCACTGGCAGCTCCACGCTCCCAAAGTGCCAAAGGAAATAGGTGGTGTTTGGCATCGGGTTTGTCACTGAGGCAGTTGCTTGTCCTGTAATAGCTGCTGCTTTTAAAGACAATTAACAACAGCAGGAGTGACAAAGATGTCACAGTGTTTTAACCTTGTTTTAAGGCCCCTGGATTTCTTTGGATGAAGAGCAGTTTTTTGTGCTATTAAGCTCGTATAAAGTCTGACTTGGAGGTAGAAACCATTTACAACTTTGACAAAACAATTAAAATTGTTCCTCATATACTGTCAGTGTCAATAGCTCAGTCAGTTTGGGGCAAAAATGATTCATTAAGGATAATATTATGGATTGTGGCTTTAAACCAAATACAGGGATGTGATGTGACACTGTGAGTTCAAAATTAAAATTTGACATCTTTATGTATTTCAGTCCTAAAATAGCCCTGTACCACTCTCTCCTACAGCTAAATTCAGAGCAGTTCAAACTATTTTTCTTGCAAAGGACATTTGGTTAGCAGACAAGGTTTACATTGAAAACACACAATAAGAAACATAAAAGCACAATATTAACACATAATAAAATGCATAACATATACCATACCAACGGACCAATGTCTGCAATAACATGCAATTACTATTTTGGCTGAACCAGTATTTTATTAACATTGTGATTCTGCTTTATACTGCTGCATTTGACTACCACATACAGGCACATATAATGAATGTATTATGTTATGTGCAAATGGTGTGGTTCGTAGGAATTAGAAACACTGGTGGGCTGAAACAGCCAAATGGAGCCTGATTGACCTGCTTGTGCACGTGCTAAAATCCCCAGGACTGAACACATGCTGTGCCATGGTTAAGGATCACAGGTCAACTCGGTAATGCATGGCATTATTCTAGGTTTTATCTCATTACATAGAATGGTCATACTCCGGTCATGAACCAGATGTGAATGGAATCACGAACATACAAGAGTCCTGGCATATCAGCATGTGTGCCAACATGCCAACGCATGCGCAGAGTCCAAGCAATAGACACACACAGACACACACACTAGGGTTGATGGCATATAGCGTTTGAAGGGCATCACCAATGTCTCTGTCTCTCAGGTATCAAGGAGATAGCTGGGTAGCTAGAACGTCATTTATCTCGCTGACAGGGACAAGCCTCCGTGACAGCGACAGTCAGCCAGGCAGCACAGCAGCAAGGCTTCCTCTCTGTAAGACTACAATCCCACTAGCTGCACACAACAACAATCCATTACAGCAAGCACACTCCGCATGGTATGTTGCATCACTGTGCAAAATGTCACTCCAGGTCCACATTTAATTCACAGGGCTTCCTCGTGGCTCAGCGGATTAAGGTTTCCTGGTAAGTTCCCGGTAAGTAAGGTGAGTTTCCCGCTGCTTTGTCCGCTATGCTGTCCAATAAGGTGATTATGCCATAATAATAAACTGCCGCACCATACCAGGAAGAAGATAATTTTATTCAAAGCATCTTACAAGAATACTGCATTCATATTTAATTCAATATGGGACCTCCAATGGGAATGGAAGCCATTATATACTTTGTTATATCTTGTGATATTCTATTGATCCCTGAAGGAGAAAATGCTCTTTTAGCTTGCATCCCGGCAGTGTTAAAACCATGCTGTACCGACATTTCAGTCTGGATTGCTCTCACCATGAAGTGTAAACCATTTATTGGAACTAAATGGTAATGCAGTTATATTTGGCATTTAAGGCCCGGCTTTTCTGCATGGTCCCTGCACAAATCCAAACAAGTATGTTACAGATTGCCTTATGGTCAGCGTTTGAATGTAATTGCTGCATGTCATGGATTGTCGCTGTGGTAAGCATGTGTAAGCGCCCCGCCTCATCTACCATAAAGCCGTATTGCCTCGCAGGACAACTGTACCTTAACCCAGGTTGTGGTGTATTACATGGTCCTCTGTCAATTTCCATGCACTTTTGTGGAGCGAAAGAATATGGTATAGGTGCAACAACACAGTGTATAATGATAGAACAAATGTACGTACATACAACTTTTCTGTCTCTCCTCTGTCAGTTTTATGTTTTGCTTTATTTGCACATACAAATAAAACACAAAAAATGAAGCAAGTCAAACAAATACATGAAAAAAATACAATCTGCTGGGTGAGACAAAGGAACCCCAGGGGGCTCATAAACACATCTTGCTGTGAAATAAAACAGAGAAAAAAAACAGAGATGACAAACAAAGACCAAAGTGAAAATTGGGCAGAGAAACTTAGTGACATAAAAACTCAACACAGAGGAGAACAGTACACAAACCACAAAATAATACTAATAATAGTAATGCTAAACTTTATTTGTACTGCAGTTTTCAAAACATAGTTACAAAGTGTTTCACATCAACAGTAGAAAGATAAAGAGGTGAAGAAAACAACAGCAATAAACTATGAACTATTCCTAAAAAAAAAAAGTAAGATACAAAAAATATAAAAATACCTAACATATAAATACCTAAGACATGTATTTATCTTGTATTTCCACAACACATCAATAAAACTGGGATTAAGAAGCCATCTTATAAAAGTGTGTTTTGAAAAGTGATTTAAAAGATGATACTGAATATCATAAGAGGCATACATAACAAATCAATACAATACCTTTATTTTCCTTTTTTAATGATGCAAATAGTGATTATTAGCTCTCTACTTCTCCACTATACCTATGTAAAATGTGTATTTTATTTTGTAGTAGGCATTTGTATATGTAATAGTCAATAACAGTTGGGGTTGTAATTCAGCTTTTGTTTGCTGTGCCAAGACTACTCATATTTTGATCCTTTTTGAATTATCATAATATCAGTAATACTACAGCTGATGGCTAATCCTCTAAAGATCATACACTAGATAGGATACACTGGCCTGCTGTTGTTGTTTTTTGGGTACAAAATATATTCGCTCCCTGTATTTTCCTGCTATTTTCCCAGTTCCAGCTGTGGTCCTGTGAGAGTTTTACCAAAGCAATGAAGAACAGGGAAGGGAAAAAAAACAACTCCTCTTACAAATGTTTCATTTAGTTTTTTATGATTATGGACATTTTGGGATACACAAGTCTGAAGAAATGTTTTGTTCTTCAGATGATCACCAAGATAAAAACTGATAGGCTGCTCCTTCAACACCCAAATCCCACCTGTGGGACGTTCACTTGAATGCCTGGTTCAAAAGAATGCAGCAATACTAGTAATTTAAGCACTTAACTTTTTATGTCTCCCATCAAGGAAACAGAGCAAAACACTGTAAATTTGAAAACAAAACAAAACAAAATGATTACATAAAAAATGACACTAAATACCTGAAAGAGTAAGAGCTTTTTTGAGTGATGTGCCCTATGTACTGAATTGGTCCAGCTTATTTTACCAGTTAGCTTCATTATTTACATTTTCTGTAAACATTGCTGACTATGAAGCTAGTTTAGAAGCGGACGCTGAAGGCTAACGTTATCAGTTAACGTTAACCCCCATTTGTAGCTAACTAGCAAAACAGCACAAACTTTATCATGGAACACTTACTGTATAATTCCAATAATCCCATTTTCACACACTGCCTCTTTGTGGTCGGTGTTCTAGTGTCTTTCAGTGAACATGTCATACAGCTAGCAGTGGTATTGATTGACAAATGGACATAACAAATAAATCTCTTCTCTACTGGCATTTTCTGCTCCATCTCCATTTTGTTTCTTTAGAATTACAGTGTTGAATTGGTTGATTTAAAAAAAAAAAAAAAAAGTGGTCAACGTCAGAAAGTTTTTCTGAAAAATTTCAACTTCTAAAAGCA
>OMKZ01019147.1:21707-37640 GCA_900302535.1 Neoniphon sammara
AAGGTTCCAAAAAAAAAAAAAAAAAAATTTCATGGAGAGAAATGTGGATACAGGCAACAAAGCAATGAAGGACTGTGGGACCTTGACACACAATATGTTAATGTGTTCGGTAACCATTTTGTCACAGGTAAGTCAAAATAACAGTTTTAGCTAAGATTATGTCAATTAACTTTAAGTACAAAACTACAAAACTCAGAAGTCACCTTGCTTACATATTCCCTGACATTAGCTTGTACCACCAAGCTAACTTGCCTAGCTAAATACCTCTTCTTCTCTACTGGACATATGGCACCAATAATCCTTCAACATGCTAAATCTAGCTTTTTCACAATTGGTTGCATTGATAGACACGGATTGTTTTCCCTCCAGTGGGCATGGGCCGTGGCTTTTTGAGTATAATAAGTTGTACTACGTTTCTCTAACAGAAGTGGTCTGCTACGTATTTAACAGCCTTTACATTGAGGTTGAATGATAATGAAATGCATCATCTGTGTATCGAATACTGGTACTGAAAAAAAAAAGAAAAAACAACAAGAACACCATTAACAATGCTATGCTAAAAACAACAACATTTTTGCATGGTATGTTTATCATTATATGACAAAATACATAGTGCTTGTGTAGAAATAATTGCCCTGGCACTATCTGGTTGAGTGTGGCAGGAATGGAGGGTCTGTGGAGGCAGAGATAAGTTGGAAGAAAAGGAGAAGAGTAGCTGCTTATCGTTGTCTGGAGGACCCCTCTTCAGGATTAGGGTCAGATAGGTCATCTCTATTTCAGACCATTACCCTGAGACTTTCATTTAAAACATTTAAACTCCCACACAGTTTTTGAGCAAATGTAAAATATGGTCATATTCAGATATTCATATATTCATGTACCCACAAACCTTTTTTTTTTTTTAATTTCAATTTCAAAGTTACAAACAACTGTGCACTGTGCATAAAGGCAAAATGTAGGGGAAAATACAGGCTCTTGGCTGCTCCTAATTGTATCATCGCTGGAGCTTACAACTGAAAGCATTAAGACTGTACATTACACTATACAAAACATTTTATAATGTGCATGTGCACACAGCTCACATTGTAATTCTGAGTTGGTCTTTTCAATGCATTCCAGTGAAGAGCTGATTCTCATGAACACTTTCCATTTCTGCTTGGCTGAAAGGTAAGGTCTATTGTATGTGTGGTCATATGCAGTCCACCATCTTTTCATATACATAACATACTGTATTAACAGTATGTGATGCAGTTCCACTAATCTTAGTTTATTTAACAGAACTTACGGTTTGAAAAATAATGTGATTAAAGTATGCCATGATCCGCTGAAGTAAAATAAGAAAAAGCCAATTAGACTTCTTCTAATTTCTTGCTCCAGTAGCAAAGCACTGGGTAGGATATTAAAACTTAAAGTTAAATGCATGCAGTCTCCTCTAATAATGGGCCAGATTAATCAATTCCATATTGCTCGCATGTTCTCTGCCCCTGTTTGTGCTCCACAGAGCCACGCAGCACAAACAGCTCTCACAGGTTAGTAATACATGAGGAACATTCCATCCCACTGCTTAGTATGACAGTGACAATGTAGGGCCATCTCTTGTGGACATGACCTTGTGTTGACCATGCAGGAAGCGGAAGGGCTCAACTGTAAATTATTGCTCGACAAAGTGCTTTGGCAAACAATGGAGGAGTAATGGTGTGTTTCACTGAGACAAGCCCAGCGCCTCTTTTATTCACAGGGGTGAATGCACCGGCCGCCATTTAGTGCTCATAAAAATGGCTTTTGGCTGCTGGCACACACAAGGCTAAGTCTGGGCTCCGCACTGGGTGGGACAAAAATAGAACCCAATGTTTCATTAAAAAATAAAATAAAACAAAAATGCTGCCATCATGAAAAGTTCCCTGCCGGTGATTTTTCCTCTAGAGTTACTCAGATTTCATGGGTGTATATCTGTTATTGAAATCAAAAAGCTGTTCTATATTCTGCTTTTTTGAAATGAATAAACTTGGCACCGAAGCAATACCGTAATTGATTCACACAGCAGATGCTCAGCTTTTCTGAACTGTTTAATGCTCAGGGTTCCAGTTGGAAGGGGAACAGTGTTTCTCACCAGTTCTGTGTCATAATTGGGATAATTCTCTGTACAGTAAAAGGAAGAGAAAAAACTAAAGATGGAGGGTGTGGGGGGACAATGGGAGAGAAAAACAGAGTGGAAGAGAGGGAATGAGAAAGAGATAGAGAGAGAGAGAGAGAGAGAGACAGGAGTGGAGGCAGATGCCAAGGTTTTCCAGTTCAGCGCACTGAAACACGAGCCAACACCACAATTAGGATGTCCAGGGAGATTGTTAAATGAGACATTTATCAGAGAAAACTCTTGCCTGCGTCCTTTCAGGAATCCAAAAAAAAAAAAAAAAGCAACGAGATTTCCCATCTTCACTTCCACTGTTTGTGCAGAAAACACTTTCATGGAAAATTACCTGAACTTACAAATGTGGCTTACGCGTGTGCATGCAAATGTATGTGTGTGGGTGTGTGTGTGTGTATATATATATATGTGAGTAGGTAACCCTATGAGTGTCCCAGCCCTGTGAAAATCAATTCTACGTCTCTGCACTACCTTGAACCGACCTTGCACTGTTGCAGCTCGTGAAATAATATCCGTCAATCAGCACACATACAATTGAGAGAGGATGCACAGACAGAACACAAAACATGCATTCCCGGCTTCTTTCACCTTGCCGCTGACTTTTACTCAACAAAATGTGCCGGAGCATTGAGAAAAACCTCCTTGAACTCTCAAAACACTATCAAGCAAAATGCTGTTTCCATAGATACCCCCTCCTCACCCCATTTAAAAAAAAAAGCCTTTGGATTGAATGCTGCAGGCACGACATTTGTAGGCGTTAGCTTCCGCTCCCTCGCTGGTTGCCAGAGTCTCCACAGCGATTGGGTAATAGGAAGGAAGGTGTTAATGCAGTTAAGCTGCCAGTCCATCATAGTCATCACCATGTTTTTTTTTTTTTTTGTTCCTGTTCTCACTGTACAGGGACCTCAATCTCTGGGGGCGAAAGAGTTGAGACAAAGTGGAAAGAATAGAGGAGAGAAAGTAAGATGAAAGATGATTTGTACAAGTTTGCTTTGGCCTTTACAGTCTCTTACCGCCCTCTCCTTGCCACACACACACATATTCACCCTGTGTCTCCTCCTCCTCCTCCTCTCTCTCCATCTCTACCTCTACATCTTCATTTCAATTCATGTCATAGGTGCATCCTGTCTCACTGGGAATCCACCATCTGGCACATTGGATTTTGAGGCTCTATTAAATATATTACAAAAAAAAAAACAAAAAAAAAACTGCCTCACAAATCAACTAGGCACACACTGTCATTTTGAATTTGTCAGTCAATATGTGGCTCTTTTAACCAATATCAACCAACAGTGTTTGCTGGGTTACAGAAATACAAGCATAAAGGCTCAGCATTTGAAATCCTGTATATAGATGAACAGATATGACCCTAAAGGCGCTGTCTGACCCATTGAAGTGTGATATTTATGCGAGCATTTCAGCTGTATTTGTAAGAAGAAGCTGCCTTGAGCTCCAAGCTGAGTGCTAGAGGGCGAGAGTAGGGGAGGCAGGGGCGGAGAGCAACATATAAACATATAATTGATTCCTTATCTAATGGTGAAACATTGGTTCTCCCTGGCTATAATGGTTCTATCCATTAACTTCCAGTCAAGCTGCATCTTTCCTCTACAGGAGTAATGGCCTGCAGTCGCACATACCTCTTATTGAAATAGGTTTGTCACTGCATGTGCGGGTACATGGGTCGGGCAAGTGTGTGCATGCAGTTGTGGGATTTTTATACATGTATACGTGTGTGGATGTGTTATTTTTGCTCTAACCACTAGTCTTAATCCAGATGTTTTTAATCAGAGATTTTTTTTTACTTCTTTGTTCTTCCATGTTTTTTCTCATATGCACAAAACAAAATGCACACACGCTTCTCTAACAGTATCTTTCCATCTCTCTAATCTCAGTCTGACTGAGCCGCTGTGACATTATGCTATTTTGTATTGCAGACATGTTTCAATCAAATACAGCCGAAACATTATCTTACAAGCGCACGAGCACAGACACACACACTTCCACATTGATAAGCATCGCATGTAAGTACTAAACCAATATTTCCGAAAGTGCATATGCTGCATAACTTTGTTTGACGGCTAAGTAATTAAACTCATCCAAGCACAGGCTGCATATCAAACGGCGGTCTCGGCATAACACATGGTGCGGGCCTAAATTAAATGAATTAAAAGTGAATCTGTTTTGAGAGTGGCGCTCTCAAGCGAATCCTCCACGCACACTAGAGTTTTTTTGGAGCAGGATGCATATGCAATATTAATATGAGTACACAACGCAGACACATGCACCTAAACACACAAATGCACACACACACACACACACAAACTGAGTACACTGTGTGCTGAAAATGAACACGATTCAGTGACTCACATTAGCATAGACGCCCACTATGTGGTGGTTTTACTCCCACGCAGTCAAACACACACAGCTGATTTCACCACATATAGCCAGGGATGCTAGCATAGTCAGCAGTTAACTTAGAAGCTTGTTGGCAAAGTTGTTAGCACTGTTGCTACAGCAGCATGGGTTAAAGTAGAGTTCGTCAACTTAAGATTTGGCCAAGAATAATTTACTGCACACCGGTGTTTCCTCTATTCTTCCACAGCGGCACACCACAGTAAGATTATTACTGACCCTGCAAAAAATATATGCAAAATAATTTCATTTTTACTCTCAGGTGTCGTTTTAAGGAATGAAGCAGCGAGATATAACTGCAGCACAGTGAAAGCACTTCTACTCATGCTTGCGTGCCACAATGGCACGCCACAGGCAGTGTGTTTCAAAAAAATTACCTCCTCAAATTCACCTCAGCTCTTCTGTCAGTTGCAATTCAGAATGATGTACTTAATTGCAGATGAAAACTGAGCTGAGGAAGCGCCTGCAGGGGGAGCATCTGGCAGCCTGCCTTAGGCTGTCCATCAGCGGCCCACCAATTGAGAAGTTCCCCAACCAGGGAGCTGTGGAGCTCAGAGACGAACCCGAGGCTCAGATGCCCAACACCAGGCTGCACAAATTGCAACCAAGCATAGTGGGGCTTGTCAATTGTGTTTTGGTTAGATTTATTTTTCATATAGCAGCAAAGTTGACATAACCTTAAATGAATTTAGAATCAGAGGCATATTTCCCAGCAGTGATTTTCTGACTTAATAACACTGGTTTTAGGGGTGAAATTTGTTTTTTGACTATCAAAATGTTATTCCCTGAGGCGGATGCCCCCACACCACCCGATATGAAATGGGTTTACGCTTCCTACCACCACATTTAGAAACATTGTTGCGTACAGTATGTGACCAAGTTCTTTCCCCCAAAGCTAAAAACCACAAATCTATCGCCTGTGACATTAATGTGTTATGTCACATCACAGTAATTGGCAGATGATTTTTTTAACCACACTTCTGAATGAGTTATTTTGGGCATTGGCACAGTGCCATTTCTGACTGATTCTCAATATAGTCTGTGGATAGTGGTATTATATAGAGCTTAGCAGGGTATTACTGAAAAACAGCATGAGTGCTTATCATGCCTAAAAAAACAAAATGATTTCACAGCTCGGATTTCACTCGCCCAACCTGAACCTTCATAGGAGACAGAAAAAAACTCTCAAAAAATAATAAGAAATAAAAATAAAAAAATAAAGCTGAAGGGTAAAAAATGGAAGAAATTTCAGAGTGCAATGGGTGCTAAGTAGGCAATTAATCAAGTGAAATCAAATCAAGACAAATGTAATTTGATTGTACCAGGATATATACTGTAAACATGCTTCACTTCACATCAAAATAGACATGGATACTGGAAATAACACAGGCTGAAATAACCCCTATTGTTCAAACCTGGTAACTTGTTTACCAACCCAAAACAAAAAGAATCATGTACTGTGTGACGAATGCCATTTACCCTCAATATGTCATTGTGCCACCATTAGCTGGCAAACAGCCTTCCAATACACATAAGAATTCCTCGCAGTTTGTTCCCCTAATGGGGAACATAGTCACTATCTGTTTGTTTTTGTTTGCGAACCTTTGAGGCATCCAGTCTCAGACACCACAGAGTCAGACCCACAACGCATTAAGGGGATTCCCGAACATGTATTATTGAACTCCTTTCCTTGTCCCTTCTCTCATCTTTTAGTCTGAGTCATCCTCCTTTTCCCCCGCTTTCCTTCTCTGTTTCCCTCTCTTTTGCGCTGTTGGGACACATCTTTGCTCTCTCGCTGTCTCCCCCCCCCTCCTTTTTTTTTACTGTCTTCCCTGTTTGTGTTCTGTGTTTTATCCCCGCTCCCCCTCGTTCTCTTGCTCTGCTTTTATCTCAGTAAAATACACCCCTCTTCTCATTTTCTCTCTGGGCCTCATCTTGTCCCTCTGAGTCCCGCTCTCTATTGCTCACACCCTTTTCTCTGTTCCTGCCTCCTTCTCGCCGAGGGAGGGGTGTAGCGAGGAGATATACGTGGGAAGTACATCTGGGTTACTCATGTGCGGCGGTGATAGGAGTGCATGTGTAGGAGGGGCGGTGCTGCCGTGCATGTGCGTGCTTTCGCAGCTGTGCGTGTGTGTGTGTGTGCGCGTGAATGTATTTGTGTGTGTGTGTTGTGTCTTTGTGTGGAGCAGCGATAGGAGGTAGCAGCAGCCATTTGGGCTTCAGATGAGCCTCCCCCTCCACATTGTCTTAAAGCTGCTTAGCGCTGCAACTCCCTCTCTTCTTCCTTTGATTCGCTCTCGTTCTCGCTCTCCTCACTCACTCCGCTCCTCGCTCTCTCAGTCTCTCTTCTGTCTTTCACTGGCTTATTGTTGCATTACCACTTCTCACAGCCGCATCCCGGAGAGAGCTGGGAGATCCTGTGCCTTAGGGAGCTGAAGACTGTGTGTGTATGTGTGTGTGTGTGCACGCATAGATGTGTTTGGAGGTATGGATGACAGGTGAGGGGGATGGGGGGTTGTCATTTTTATATGCTCTTCATCCTTTTTCATTTAACACGCTGTTTCCATTTGAAAACACAGTTGTTGTGAATGGGAACCAACACGAGCAACGCTCTCACTCCTCCAAGCAAAACCACATATGACAGGACAGACACGTTTCTGAAGTCAGGATTTAGGACATGTGATAATGTGAAAGTTGAAGATTAAAACTGACTTTAGCTAAAGCCTGAGCTGAATCAAAAACTAAAAAAAAGCTCTGTAACATAAGCCTAGGTTGGTTCTCCTAAAGTCTTTAAAAACTTTGTAATTATAAATATCAGTGATCAAAAAAAGATAATTCAAAATAAATTCAAAGTCATAAGAACAATAATTCTGAGCAGAGAAAAACAAAAGAGGTGGCAACATAAAAGCATTTACTACTAACACCAAAATGGATCTGATTTGTGTTTCTGTGTGTGTGTGTGTGTGTGTGAGTGAGAGAGAGTAGGCGTGTGTATGTGTGCATGAGTATCATTATAGCTATCGTAGGTGAGTGTGCATATGTCAAACTGCCAATCACGACGAAGGGGGAGGATATCCTTGTGTAACTGTGTACGCAGATTTGAAAGGACTGTCATTACCATATAAAAACACATCATTATCACTTGGACCCTGCATGACTTATTCGGAGAATAAACCATCAGAATTTCACACAGTGGAGGGAGGACAGTACAAATTAATGCCATCAAGTGTTCTATTTATATTAGGGCTTATAACAAATAATAGCATAGTATTATGCAACCAAAGAGGTGACAGAAATATGTTACTGTATATTTTGTTAAAATATTTCTACAACAGAGACATCTAGAGATAGACCAGAATTTTACTTAGCCTCATGCATTAACCTCTCCTAGTGAAGTCATACAATTAAAAAGGTTAATTGTATTGTATAACAATAGTCACGTAATGAGACAAATTAAAATTGAACAGCAGGGTTTTCCATATAAACAACGTGGATTTGTTTACCTTCATAATTTCAGATGTGGAGCATGCTGTTGGACCCCAGTGACTATTTTGAATAAATTTAGCAGCCGTTCAGAAACTCTTAATTTTTAATGTTTACAAGGCTACAGTGTTTACATGTGGATTTCTGTGCAGCGGCTTGGAGAGGAAGTTCCCACCCCTTCAGCTGATTGATGGCCTAAGTTGCAGGCATTTCAGGTAAACACGCCAGCTACTTCAAACCATCAGTGCACCATTTTACAAGGATCTCCAGCTCAATATAGGATTGTAACACAAGTAACATAGCGAGACTAGCAGTAGCAAGCTGACTTGGCAGCCCAGTGAGAAGAATACTACAGCCGCATCAGTACAAAATGCTTTTTCCAACTCCACTTTTCCCCACTAATGAAAGGCTTCTCCATTATTAATATGGTGTCTCAGTTGTGTCTCTTTCTTCTGCCAGTGTTGTTACTGAGTGAGCAGAGAGGAAAAATGACCTGGAACTAAGTCCTTCCTCTCTGCACAACATTGTGTACGATGTCACTTATGTCCTCATGGCTTACTCTTATGTGTGCATGTATGGAAATAGTTGATAAGTGTTTTTGTTGTTGTATGGAGGCCCACTTTGCTCTCTATTGCTACTACTGGCTGAAAATATTTTTGGTCATTTCTAAAGCTACAGTAATCAAAATTGCCCAGGGATGTTTTAAAGCCCCCTTCCAGTTACTGCGTGACTTCTGTCCTTTGCAAAATTCCTCCTGAAACAGTTCTGTGATGTTGGGGGGTAACCACACCCCTTCCAGTGATTTCAAGCAGCCTTTGCAATTTAATCATTGGTGCACCTGGTAAAACGGGGAGTGACCAACCACTCCAGGCCCTGATTAACCTGCTCCACACATGAAACTAATTGCGACCGATAGAGATAGTCATACATTACTTTCTGAGATAAAAATTTTTCAGGATGAGTTTTGAAAATGACTGAGGTCATGATGTCACTGAATGGGGCCTTTAAGAGGGGACAGATTAGACTCAACTTAAAAATGTGTGGCATAAGCACAAAACTGGATGTCAATTAGCAATTATTAGCAACCTAAGCCGCTAATAATAGTGATATGCATGCTTAATCTACAGTTTGGTCTCTTGAGCTTAAATGGTTATTGTATTCTCTATTTCAATTAGTGTAGCTTTAATATCAGAGCTTTAATATCAAAAAACAAAACAAACAAACAAAAAAAAAAACAGATTGGTCCTACTTTAAAAATAGCTCAGAAATGAAAAAATAAATAAATAAAACAACTATCAAGTACACAAACAGCAAAAAACAACTGACTTATTACCTCATCTTCATAACATTAAAAACAGCTTAAAAACTGGGCTAGGCAATTTTCTGGAAAAGGAAAAAAACAAAAAGTGAGACTTTGAATATACGCAGGGTTAATGGCCTTCCTCCTATAGTTCTGTCCCCTCCCCTCTCTCTCTGAAGCCCCTGAAGCCCCTCCCACCAGACGAGCATGGGCATATGTACGGGCTTCATACATGCACACAACATGAGCTTGATCGATACACTTCCCGCAGATTGACAAGGAAACTGTAGTGGTGTGGTTGGGGGTGGTTACAGAGCCAAGAGGAGGCACAGAAGTCTAGTTTTCTCTCAGACCACTCGAATTACAATCTGCTGAAACGTTAGTATGGAATTTTGGCCAATGACACCAAAAAAATCTTGCCTACCCCATCTTTAAATACAAATATTCTGAACTGGATTTTGTCCCAAATGTATTCTCATTTGTTTTCAGCAAAAGTCTTGAGAACTTTTGAGTTCCTTGCCTTTGGAGTGTGCCCATCCATCCAAGTGTGAAGCCCTGGTCCAAGCCTACGGTGACACACTGGAGATGGCTTTTCATTTGTGAAGCTTGTTAGTCCAATGTCCGCAATCAACCAGAGGGGATTCCTCAGCCAGTTTACCAGACTGACACTGCGTGTTTGTGCGTGTGTTTGTGTATCTGTCTGTCTCTGTCCATGTTAATGGCTGCGCGTGCATGTATGTTTGTATTTCCATCCATGTATGCTTCCCTCCCTGCCTGAGTGCATGTGTGTGGGCGTTTGAGTGTGACGGCTACCGCAGCAGGCCAGCTGAGCCATGCAGAGAATTTGCAGCTAGCTGATGATGAGTGGGAGTGACTGGTCTCGGCAGGCCGGGTGTGCAGCTAGCGGGGGCTGAAGCAGGGGCTGGTGGCTAGTTAAGTAACAGGGTTTGGTATAAGAAGAAGGCATGGAGTTAAGGGATGAAGACAAGTGTGCAGTCATGCCCTGGTGAAGGGTGGCGAGTTAGGTGTACCTGATGACAATGGTGCTGACTTGTTGTGAGTATAACTGCGTGTAACAGGCTGGCCAAGGAGGGCTGAAGCTACAAAGGTTGAAGCTATTTAAAATGATCATGGTAATTCGCAGCTCCCTGTGTGCCACTGGACAGTGTATCAAGTGTATCAAGAGTCAGAATCACTGAACGCTGCAGCCTAACCCATGCCACACAGTCTGAATGCCAACAATGATAGAATACTGCATGTGCAGAAGAGGAAGAAGAAGAAAAGAAGAAGGAAGAAACTATTTGTATAGCACTTTCATAATAAATGTAGCTCGAAGTGCTTCACATAAAAAATGAATAAAATCAAAGAGGAAAATGTTAGACGTACAAATCTAAGAAATGACCAGTGATGAAAGAGTAAAAGAGGTTAAAAGGAAATAAAAAGGCAAAATATAACCATAAAATATCTCGAGGTACAAAAGTAAGAATACAAAGCTAAGTGTAAGAAAAATAGGTAATGTGGTATACTGTTTATTGTGTATCGTGCACCCACTGCTTGCATTGAATCTATGTATTCATCCATCTAGTGTCCAAAGTAACTAACCCTCTTATTCCTCCTCAGAGTCACAGGAGGCTGGATCCTATCCCAGCATGCATTGGACAGAAGACAGGGAAAGGGTCCATCACATGACTTGCACTGAATCACCAAGACACATTCTTGTGCTTTTATTGCATCCGGCTGCAAAAGGCAATTGCGATTCTGATTCTGATGCCTTCATACCTCTCACTTAACCCTCATGGAACCAGCTAGGAAACCTATTTAACTGAAATTGTGCCCTACAATCTCTATTGGATTTATGCATCATAAAGCTGCAGCAACCCTCTGATTTCACTTCTTGTCACATATCCCGTCTGCAGCCGTTTTGCAGAGGCCATCATCTCACCCCTCCTACAAAGCATTTTCATTTAGTTTCTCAAGGGGGATGAAAATAGTCCAAGAATAAACCCAGCTCATACAGAGAAAGGTTTTGCCATGCCATCATGCTCCATATTGTGCTGTGCACACTCCAGTTTCATGTGTGATGCACCCTTTTTCCCAACAGAGGTGTGGCTGATGGATGAACATAGTCGCAGAGGGAGGATGAACCAGAGTACATATTGGCACATGTAATGCATACAGACCTCCACACATGCCAGGATCTATAAAATGTGTGCTCTGATTGTGCATACTAAAACACGTGTGCAGATAAAACACAAACACAAACACGCACATGCACACGCACACACATGAACACTGTTACACATGCAGCAGAAAGTGTCTGTCCTGGCCTTCAACCTATAGCATGGTGCATTGTACCCAGGTGGCCAGCCCCTGCTCCCTGGGTGACTAATGGCCCAAGTGCAGCAGCACAGGACTCCATTCATCACCACTAGACTGCTATGCACATGACACACACACACTTCTACACACATACACACGCACACAAAACACACATCCACACTAATGCATGTACTGTAGAAACACATGCACACACATGGGGATGCACACGTATGTGCACTCACGACCTCATCCAACAGTGAGCGCACAGCAAGTTCCAACAATATTCAGGTAGCAAGATGAAAAGAAAAGTGGGTTATGTTAAAGGGGGAACACACAAGTTGCATGTCCTGTCAGTGTTTATCTGCTCTGAGTGGCTGTATTCCCGGCCCTTTGCGTTCACTCGTCAGCTGGCAGAGGAGTCATTTATTACCATTTGCCTTGTCAGTCAAGCCCTTGATCCCCTCCATCCATCTCCCAGAGGCGGCGGGCCTGTCCCCCTCTACCCCCAACCTCACCTCCCCACGCTCTCGGGCCCTCGGTGCAGCATTACTCCATGTTCAGCATTCAACACCGCAGTTGAGAGGAGGAGAGCTCTGATAACTATTCAATAGGAGCTACACAGCACCAGAGGCAAGGCTGGCTTGATATGTGATGGATGGAGATAGAGGGCACGAGAGGGGGAGAGAGAGAGAGAGAGAGAGAGAGAGAGAATTGAAAGTGAGAGGAAGGAGGAAAGGAGAATAGTGTTATCGCATGGTAAGACAGATAAGGGAATGGAGAGAAGAGAGGGACAAGCACGATAGAAGAAGACAGAGAGAGGGAAAGAGAGAGAGATGAGGAAATAATGGGAATGATAACTTCAGGGAGAAGAGCCGAGTGGGATAGGAAAGTGAGGAGGAGGAGGAGAAAGAGAGAGAACAACGCTGTGGAAGTTGGTGGTGGGGAGCTAACCATATTGAGATGGATAGGGCTGAAGTTGTCAAAAAAGCAGCTCTAATTGGACAGGAGTTTGAAATGAGGCAGACACTGAATCCTGTGCATCTGCAGTTTGGCATTGTGTTGCAAGGGAACGAGAGACAGAGACAGAGATAGAGGGAGGCCTTGAAACATGAAAGTGCAAGCTAAGCAGACATCATAGACGTGAAAACATGGCCAGACGAAATCAATGCCATTTGACTGGCTCCTTCTGGGGAACTTTTCCACAAAGTTTCCAACAGCGTGACTGGAGCAGATTTCCAGATTTTCTAGCTGTGACTGTTCTCGCCAACAGAATGCCTTCATCACATTGAAAGACAAAACTAAACTGTTGTTGCTAGGGGTTGCTGATGTACAAGTAAAGCATGTCTTTTTGGTTGATTGCAGTTCCCATTTGCAGGTTCCTCCAAATCAAACACCCAGCCCCTTACATAAACCTAATCTCAAAGAGGTCAGATGCATGGTCACCAACTGCGCAGCTTAAGCAGTCAGAGGCTCAGCATCTTGCTTGTAGTGGCAGTGATACTGAGCCACCCTTCAGTTTCTTCTTACACATGGTTCACAACCTCCTGATTAAACCAGGCACCTCGGTATCTGTTTCTAACCTCTCAGCTTTCCATTCCATTAACATAAACCACTGCACATAATATCTCATAAGACTGCACCTCTGGATTCTCAATGATTACAGATTATCAACAAAAGCCTTACCCCTAGTGCAGTCCATCCATTCAGATTTATGTGTGATTTGGCGAGGTTTCCAGTCTGTCTCTCCTCACCCAGTACAATGGGGCTGCATGGGTATTCGTTTGTGGGGCTCAAATTGTCATATCCACAGTCCTCAGGGAATTACGTTGGAACTATTGGAAAACTATATCTATCTGCCTGTAATCTATACTCATTCAGGCAGATAGATACAGTTTGCCAGTGTTCTTCAGCAGGAAACAGCCTGAGGAGAGTGGAAACCCCACCAAATCACATGGAAACTATTTCAATGTATAGACTGTACTAGAGGTAAGTGGACTTTTTCTTTGTATTTGGGTGAACTGTTCCTTTAAATTTGTGTAATGTTGCTTCATATTAAAATAAGTTCATAGGGGAAAATAATGTAGGTAATTTTAGGTTGAATTATTCCTAATTAGTTGGGCGAAATCCTGACATGGTCGGACTGGAAAGGATAAAATGGGTGCTTAGGAAAAATTATAATCAACAGTCCTCTGTGTGCCTGGATACTCAAGTGGTTAAATCTGCTACTGCTGGGGGCGCACAACACGCATTGGCTGAGGATCTAGTCGGCCCTGCCACATTTCCCCTGGTTATAATCTGATAAAGCGTGCAATAACGCATCCATTTAGCTCTCTCTGACAGTTCATTTTTGCTAGACCTTTCTGCTGGTGGCCAAACAAAGTTCAAACAGAGGTAGAGAAAGGTATGGGGCCTGCCAAATTACCATTGTCTATTATTCTGATGTTGTTGTTGTTGTTGTTTTTTGCTGCTGGTGTTTCTGTTGCTGCTGCTGACTTCAGCCCCTCAGCCAGCCTGCGAGCTTTATTATTGTTGGAGCAGGGAGAGGACTTTCATCAGGAGAGCCAGAAGAGCTTTACCACCTGAAAACCTGGGAGGCTTACAACACACACACACACACACACACACGCACACACGCACACACACACACAAACACACACATACTGTAGATGCACTAGATTTTATTTCAGGGCTGAGTGCTAGTCATGCAATACCATAGGGTGAGAAATGATCCCAGAGTGAATCATGCTGAGAGGTAAGGCCAGGTGTTCAGGCTCTGCATCTCTCATCAGTAATTAAGACTGGAACCCTCGGGCCTTCACACCCCATAGAGAAAAAGATGGAGAGGGAGAGAGAGGGAGAACAGGCCGAGGTCTACTCTTGCTCAGCTTAGAGATTTGTGAAGCGTGACTCACACCGTCCCTTGTCCCATTTATACTTTATCTCTGAAATGCATACTCATTCACTCTCACTCTGGCTCTCTCCTCCTCCTGGAATCCATAACACTTACAGTGCTGAACGTCACATCAAATGTAGTTTCCACCACTTTCTAGCATGAGGTTCATCAGATCACACACAGTGACTCCTCTTTCCACTCCCTTAACTCAGCTGAATTTTTTTTCTTTTTTTTTTTTGAATGCTTATGGGACAATTTTAGTTTTCAACTTATTTTAAAGCCATTAGCTGTGGCATATAATCTTCCTGGTTGTCTTCCAGAACGGCACAGCGCTGTGCCAGTGCTATAAGCAGCTTCCATGTTTGAGGTATGCTCTTATTTATGGCAATATATTAAATAAATATCCATATAGCCTTTTTCTGCTTTTCACTGAACAATTTCTATGTGGTATAGCTATAAAACGATGCTTTTTTTTATATTATTTTTTATTTCTCCCCTCTCTGGTTCTGCTTGCTTTGTCTTTTAGGTGTCTCAGTGAAAAAGTGGGCATATGTGATGAAAAATAGAGCTAATGGAGGAGAGTGGACCAAGGCCATAATGCGCATAATGCGCACAATGCACACGAGACCTTTCTTTCGCTAAGCACTGCACATTGCAGTGGCACACAAGGTTGATTATCCTGATGTTTTAAGATACCATAGAGATCACATTAACATCAAAATATGCATATTTGCTTTTGCATATTGCTGGTTAAAAGTACATTGGGGCTTATATGTCTACAGGGACAGCTCGCGGTATTATAGATGAGCAAATTGTTGCAATCCAAGACAGAACGTGCTAAGAGAGAGAGAGGAAGCGGTAAGGAAAAAGTGACACCGTAATTGCTGTGTGAAAAGCATTAGACACAGTGGAAAAGAGACGTACTAGACCCATTCATGCACTTCATGATTTTTCCCCCTAAGGACTGTGGGACCAGTACCTCCTTGTACAGTATGTGGACAGTGAGGAGTCATGACAATACACTCAAACACATATGCACACATGGCTGCAAAACACACACTGCAGCCTCCTCCTTTCGCCTTAAAATTTAATTTGCATGCATGCCCACAATTCCTCTGCACTTAACACCTCTCTCACATTTTTCCAGTAGAGTGATATGTTTTCTCCCTGATAACAGAACAAAATGGGGCAAGCAGAGGAGACTCGCACTGTCCATCTGCTAAGAGGTAATTATTAAATTATTGAGCCAGTCAGGGTATTTAAACTTTCATGGCCAGCCATTAGCATCCAAGCCAGCAGAACTGGGCCGGAAGAGGCAGCATGCTGCACTGGGCTAGCGGATGGAAAACATGGGGGAGACGGAGGGAGGAGAACAGGCAA
>OMKZ01019148.1:0-13510 GCA_900302535.1 Neoniphon sammara
ACCAGAAGATATGAACCACAGAAACTCATTCTGAACCCACTAAAGTTCATGGTCCACATAAACAAATATTTAGTATAGAAACTGGCGTTCTGTGATATCCAACGAGCTTATCCCAATCACAGAAACACCCAATTGTCCTAAACTAGAAAGCACTCAGTAGAGCGTATACCTCTGCCAACACTACGTAATTATCAAGATATGCCAGTTCCACATATTGGATATTCACCAGAAGGTAACCAAGCCCACTGCCACACCCCACGTTGGCAACATGTGCATCTGTTAGAAAGTTCCATGTGTTTTTATGTGAAGCCGCGCTCCCTGCCACGCCCCACTTGCTTTTAGAGATATTAGAGATATCCTGTAACAAACAAACAGACAAATGTAATGGGGCGAAACCATAACCCCCATCCAACTCTGTTTGCAGACTTAAAAAAAGACTTGTCACTGTATGTGTATATGTGTGTCTGTATTTGTGTGTGTGTGTTGGGTTGAGGGCTTAGTTTGCTGGAAAATCATCCTTATTTTAAGAAATCAACCTCTGCAGCTACGGCTTTGCAGCAGCAAGCTTGAGGTAAAAAAAAAGAAAAGAAAAATCCCTGAGAGAAAGCCTGACTCACAGTTTACGTGCTGCTCCAGACTCAAACTCCAAGCACTCCTTCTGATTTGAATGTAAACAAACACTCAGTAAATTTACATAAGGCTTTGCCCTGGTGGTGGCTTTATACAAAACCGGGCTTTGCATCTTATTTTTGTTGCTGATTATTGTTGCTCTTTCTTCCACTGATGGAGGCATGTGTGCTGTAATGGTGTCAGCTTGTTGCCACCATCGAGACTAATTAGTTGTCCTTTTAAAACCCCTCGGGGCCTTCTTTCTCACATGGGTAGTGGTTTTGAAAATTTTTCTCTAGAGACCCACATTTTCAAAATATATTTTATTCTGTGCAGGGTAACATCGTCTAGGTAATATAAACGGACCTTGATTTTAGTTTACTGTATTGTTATTTCAGCTCTGCATGTTTATTACAGCCTTATACTTTACACTGCTGAGTCTCAAAAAGTCTTTGGCAGCATAGTGGAGTCAGTAGTTTTGGATGCCAAGTTCTCCAGGATATGTTGAAGGCCATTTTAATTTCTGCGTGCCCCTCCTTTAGATCCCGATCAAACCCAGTCCTCTACAGGCTGTGTCCTTGACGCCAGTTTGTGTTTCTCCTCTGCTCCCTGACCACATTAGGCCAGAGACTCTCAGAGGAGCGGCAGCCTGCTCAGCGCCCAGAACTCCAGTTACGCTACGGAGCTCGGGGCTGGGTGTGTGTGTGTACCCCTGTGGACCTGTCCCTCTCCCTGCAACTACCCCTCCTGTGTATTGCTGTAATTAAGAATTTCTTCAAAGTCAGCTTGTCGGCTTAAATAAGGAATAAAAAGGCAACGATGAGTCTAGTCCTCTTGATGTAAATATTTTTTCAAACAGGAGGCAAGGAAAAACTCTGACAGGCTTATCACACCTTTAGTCTCTGGGAGCAGAATTGCTATGCATAATCACGCCCCTGCTATATCAGTGAATGTATATTTCATGGACAGCCCTGGTCAGGGGTACCCACTATGAGCTGTGTAATGGGACCCACTCCCCATTCATTAATGAACTTAGAGGAGCTGAGAGAAAAGAGGTAGAAGGCAGAGGGCAAGTGGGGGATGTGAAATAAACCATCCAAATGCCCATTGTCAACATACAAGTCATAATCATATTGGTGAAACTGGTGAAAACCAGTCTTATTATTTGGATACTTGTAGAAACCTTCAGGCCTCAGGATGTGCTCTTTACTGTTCTTTTCTAATAATATACATAACATCACTCGAGGTCTTATACGCATATTTTTTAAAGCCGCAGACCAGGACAAAAAATATACATTTGTAAAAATGTACGTTTTTTTCCTGTTCTCTTTCTCTATCTATTTCAACTTTTACTTCCTTCTTTCTATCTATCTTCCTATCTTCTTTGAATTCTGTCCTTCCCTCAAAGTTTTAATATTAAAGATGTTTTAATGATAGAACTGAAGCAAGTTAAGGTAATTCTCAGTGAATTCTTTATTAAATAGATGCTCTTTCTCAACTTTATCTTCAACTCAGTGTCTTCAATTCTTAAATTGACTGATAAAGATGTAAATATGCATCATAACAACTAGTTTAACATTAATGTGTTAACCCTACTTTGCCATTGCATATCGTATGTGCAGTCTGTATTGTGTTGTCCAGAAATTTTCTGTTTGAAGGCATCATGTCAAATTGGCCATTGTACATGGTTACAGTGTGTGTCTTAGGCACTAGACTTCTAGTTTGAGTCCTGAAATAATGTTCTGCAGATGCGAGGTAAATGTTTGTTTACCATCACAAAACATCCACGCCCTCACCTGTGTTCTCCTTCCTTCCTACCAGCTTTTAATGTTCAGGCTGTCTTAAAAATCAAGCTCTTCAACCATCCCATCTTTCCTTCCTCTGTTCAACCTGTCTTCTTTCATCAGTCAGTTCCCTTTTAGTCTCCCACTTTCCCTCTTTCCACCTTCTTTACATTCTTTCCTCTTATCATTTTGCATGTCACTTGTTTTGTGTGTTTTAAAATGAGACTTCAAAGCATCATTATTCAGCCACCTACTGTATTTTGGCTGCCTTTGCTGATACGTGCCATTTTCCTCAGTTTTTTTTTGCCTTTATTTTTTGATGTACAGTATCACTGCCCTACTATGCAGGATGAAAACAAACACCCTGCTAAATAATAAGAGACGGGGACAAGTTAGAATTTTCCAAAACCGTAGTGGGGTGGATATTATTTTTCTATCCCAAACAATGAGGGAATATGTTGACTTTGATGCAAGACATTGACAGAGAAAATTTACCAACAAGGGTCGCTGCTCACAAATATGTGATAACTGAAGCATTCAAAATCTACTTGCTCCCTTCAACCCCTCCACAATATGCCTGGAACTTGTTTTAACTTCTAAATTGTTTGGGAAAATTGCTGTGTCAGTACTCGTCCAGCTTGTTCAAATCTTTGGGATAAGGAAATTACTTGGTTAATTTTAGTAATTTTGTCCATGCATGTGGTCCTGCATGTGTATCCACTGTATTTATATGTGTTCTGTCCAGGCGAGGATGTGCACATCGAGCTCTATGGGGCTTGTGAGGAGCTGAACGTGCGTCTGGAGCCTGACGCCGTCCTGCTGAGGAAGACGTACATCTCCCTGGCCAACGTACACACCGTGTCTCTCGCCAACACGAGTGATGTTCCTCTACATTACTGCTGGAAAATCTGGCCCAGCCAGCAGGAGGAGGACATGCATTCATTAAGGTGCACACACGCGAGCACAGAATACTTCAACGCAAACTGCACAGGATTGTGATTTTGGTTTGATTTGATATTTTCCAGGAGTTCAGACTTCTCAAGCACAAGAGGACTATTTATGTCTGTTTGTTCCCTGCTTTTTGTCTACTCTAAAAACAGTAGCTGGTAGCATTGTTTTGATAGTGTTTGACTTGCCTCTTTCTCTCTCTCTCTCTCTGTCTTTCACAGACACACACACACACACACACACACACATACACATCTACCAGCGCTGAGCACCTACACTATTACACCGCTCGACTATTAGAATCCCTGCACTGCTGTGTTTCTTTGCACCAAAGCATTTGTTGCCAGAAATAGCTCAGGTGTCCATCACTTCCTCTCTGCTGGCAACGCCTTGTTCCTGCCACCGTCTCTCTATCTCTCTGACCCTGTTCATTTCTCTCCTCACTTTGTTCCTCCTCATCTTCCCTCCCCCTCCAGAGAGATGTGTGGGCTCCAGCAGGAGGAGGAGGAGGGGAGGCAGCGGTTGCTGTCTGAGTGTGAGTCCGACCCCACAGCCATCCATCGCCTCCCGCTGCTCTTCAGAAGCTTCCAGGAGCGGCGGCGGCAGGCCGCAGAGGACCGCCTCCTGGCCCTCTCACACAGCTGCATCACTGTTGAGCCAGCGGTGTGTTGCGTGGTTGTTGCCGTGTGTGTCCCCCTCTCTCTGTCTCTCTATTCTCTCTCTTTCTTGCCCAGTGTCTCTACAGTTAGTGGGGGGGCGGGGCAAATTTCATCCTTTCGCCGACTCACACCTCCACAGGGAGTTTCAGCGTGCATGCTCAGCTATGAAACAGCATCCTTAGTGCTGGTAGGGATTCAGTGGCTTGTTCAAGGACGCCTCAGCACGGGTCCTCTGGTTGAAAGACAGCCACTGTGCAGCCTCGTGGCTGGCTCAACATGGCTGAAATGAGGATCCGTTGTGGTTTCTTCCAAAAGGATCAGATCTGAGACGAGATCTGTCGCAAAGAGTTAAGATTCAGCCGTGTTGTGCCCGGTGACAGCAGGGTCGTGAACCTGGTCTCGCTCTGCCCGGGGGCGCGAAGGTGGTCTGACCTGTTCTGACACCACTGTTCTCCTCTTCTGCCAGTGTCTGCTCTGCTCAGCCAGATTCCCTGGAAAGAGGGAGAGGGAGAGAGAGAAACAGAGAGAGAGAGAGAGAGAGAGAGAGTCTGTACGCTCAACAGTCAAAACACAAACTTTAAAAGGACATTCAAGAGATGTTCAGCAGTCAGCACACGCGCACACACACACACACACACACACACACAAGGGTAGAGGACATTGTGGAGTCTCTGGTCATTTCAGCACTGTTCTAACTCCTGTGCTAATGAATGACTCCCCCTTTCTTTAGCATTATGTGAGGTGCTAGAGAGAGAGATAGTGGCAGGGTGAAGGAAAGGTAAGGTGAGGTGAAGTCCTGTGTGTAGACATGTGAATGATTAAAGACAGGGTTACAGGATTTTACTGTCAAGAAAATGCTTGAATTTGTCAACAAATATATCAGATTTGTTGCAACACGCTCCACCTTATTTCCCATAAATGAATGCAGTCTTGCAGAAAAGAACATTTTACACCTGGCATTCATCAAACACAACTCTGTTTTGTGATTGTTTCTGAATGTCAGAAATGTACTTTGTAATTTGTCTGGAAACAGCACGGAGAACATGAATAACACTCATTAAAAATGACTAATCATCTGAAAAGATCTGAAAGCCAAGGATCAATTAACTCCAAGACTCTGTTACACTTAGCTGCCCAGATTTATTTTAGTTTCATTTGTGTGTGCCTAGCATGTGTGTGTGTATGTGTGTGTGTGTGTGTCTGTGTGTACCTCTGATATCCAGAATGTACAGTTTAACCTCCCCCCTTCCTTCCGTCCTGTGTTTCCATGGCCCAGGAGGGTGAAATATGGCCCAACGCCACAGCACAGTTCAACATTGTCTTCAAGCCTCAGGAGGCCAAACTCTACCAGCAAACTATATTCTGCGATGTCACAGGTAAGCGCTTATAGCTGGAAAACTCAGTGTTCAGCGGCGTTTCACATATGTAAACAACTTCCCATCCCCATTTCCATTCTGTGACATGGGACAAGCAGGCTCCACTGCTCCACTAGTTTAGACGGGGTGTTTGTACTCTGTCTTTCTTCCACTGCTTTGATGTTGGAATCAAAACATCACATTAGATTAAGTAGGGAAGCTAACTGTTTTGGGATCTGCCTGGTGGGATTTGAATCAGAGCACGGTCAGTTGTGATTAAGGAAGTGTAGTGGTTTGTGGGAGTTTTTAGTTTCCTTCAAAGCAGTCATGTACTGAGGATCTTGTGTAGGTACGCGGTGGGGTTAGGTGGGTACTGAGGTGGATTGGAACTCTCAGTCATCACTAGTTTTATTCCCACTATCATTCTCAAGGCCTTGTTGATTTAGGAAAATGGCTGTTGTTTGGGTTTTTTGCCCATTATCCATACTGTGATTAGCACAAATATGTTTGCATTGCTCCCAAACAGACTACCTCTATCTGCCATTTGGCAGCAACAAATGGCGGATAAAGGTAGTCTGTTTGGGAGTCTTCTGCTGCTGAACACATGCGCTGTAGGGGAAACTTTTGGTCCTGTGTGTCACTACAAGTCAGAGCTGGCAGCTACACTCAAGACTGATTGGAAATACTCAGTTGGAAAGGCTCTGAGAGAACTTGTGTACAGTAACCACATATATCAGTGATGGATGAGATCAAGGCATGGCTTTGTAATGTGGCACAAGATCATAGTGAGTGTTCAAACTTGTCAGAGTGAGGATGGGTGTTTCTTGTGGGAGAAACTGTACTAGTTTCTTAGGCAAGAATCAAAGCAAGTTCAATGTCTGACTGCCCAATCACATTCTTTCCCATACATCCTTACCCTTTGCATATAATAAGAACGATACTGGTATGAAAAGAATCATATTGCACGCGTATAAAATAGCCAATCTTATTGTTGAGAATTTCTGACCAATCTGAAGACTTTTGATACACCTGGATTCAAGTGTGACTCTGTTATCATTTTTAACAACATGAAGCAGCTGTCCGGTTGGCAATCTCATGAATCCTGTTCAGTATACAGCTCACAGTTGCCTGATTCAGAATTTTATATATTTAGCTAATTATACTGGTTCTTATTACATGTGTATCGCAACATATGTATGATAAAAGATGTATGGGAAGGAATGTGATTGGGAAGTTGGATACTGAACTTGCTTTGATTGGCCATCATCAAACCCATTTATGAAACTCATAAAGATTTGTGTATTGAACCATTTGGCTTGCCGTAGGCTTAAGTTTAGGGTAAGGGTATGGCTTGGGCTAAGGTTACAGCACAGTGGAAGTTCGACTGTTCGACCAAGGTAAGGTTAAGTAAAGTAACGAGGCTTACAGTTGCTTCAGGTGGAACTATTTGACAGCAGCTTCATAGTGGCACTGAACAAAAAAGACAAAGTGCTGCTTGTTTCCTGAACCGACAATCCCACTGCGGTACCAGTGGACAAGTTTTGCCTTTGGTTTTCTTTAACCTCGCCTTGATATTGATTCTTTTCACCATTCTAAGCAGACAGTCCAAATCCATACCTCGGGCTTCCTCATGAAAGAGATTCTCCCCTCAGTGGGTTCTGCACCTGTGCAAAGGTTAGACAAACAAACAGGTCTGGGAAGCAAACAGTGTCTGTCCCTTGAGTTATTGTCAGAAGAGAATTCTTCTTCTCAGCTAAGTCACCTCAGTTCCTTTTCTCCCTGAGTATAGAATATTTGCCATTTGGTGGTTGTTGAGTGACATTTTTGCCTGAGTGGGAAAAGAACCCCTAACTTTGGTTGTGTTGATCCTATGCTCTACCACTAAACTCAGGATGGTATTATATTGTTACTTGATCTCATTTTCATATTAAAGACATTGCAGTCATAGGGCACCAATATATCCACCTCAACCCCAGTGGTAGAAAAAGGTTGTTGACAGATTTGCATGTGGTCTCCATGTGTGTCTTCTGAGCCGGAGGCCAGATTTACATTAATTTCCATGTTTTCTGAGGCGGGTGATGACCTGACCAGCCCAGGTCAATGACAGAGAAGTGCAGAGCTACTGTGCCTCTCTCAGTAGTTTCACCCTGATTCCTCACGTTGCAAAAACAACCCGCATAAGCTTAGTAAGCATCATTGAAGGATAAGCCTCATATCTCCTTCAAAAAACTCACAGAGAGGTGGAAAGGAGGTGTGGCACTGCAAAAAAGTCAACTTTAGAAAGCATCTTGTATTTAGACATCTTGTATTTTGACTGAAGTTTATTCTTGTATTGCACTGGCGTATGATTTAACTGGTTTCAGTGAATTCACATTTTGACATTTTTGCCTCTATTATGTTGTCAAGTAAATACACAGAAAAGGCAGAGGAGAGGGACACAGGGTGGCTTGATCATTGTAAATATAAGAATAAAATGTTTTCTGAGCTTAAAGATTTTGAAATACTTCTTTTCATGTCACTTTCTGAGATCCTGTTGACCGAGATGTGAGGCAAACCCTAAATGCTGTGCTAGACTAGACTATTTTTAGACAATTTACCCAAATGAAATTCTGGTGTCAGGTATGTACACTGCTGTCTTGGGGTTAGCTTGGCATTTCACCATCATTTCCTGGGTGCAGACAAGATTTCCTGCCAGTGACACCTGAAATAAATTTGGCAGAATCTGTGGCCTCTATATTGGGTGGAACTGGATGCTCTTGTCTGATGCAGCCTCACTTACTTTGTGATTTAAACTGATAAATGGTGTCTTTTTACCTAAAAGTCTTGCCTCTTGCTGCCGAAAATATAAGAACTAAAAATAAAGATTTCATCTTTTTCTTATCTTTCATTTTATGTATATCATATTTTTGATGTTACATGTCTTTACTGTCCTTGTTTCTGTCTTTCTCTGGAACCGCTTCTGCATCGTCTGCTACATCTTGCTCTGTCTCTGTGTCTGCATTTAGGCCGCGAGTCTCGTTTACCTCTGACAATCAAGGGGGAGGGCATAGGACCCAAACTCCAGTTCAACTATAACCTGATGGACATGCAAAACGTATTCATCGGTGACAAAAACTGCTATGAGGTAAGAAACTATGGTCAGGAGCCCAGCCACTCAGGGAAAATATCACTTACTGTAAGACACCAAGGGGATATTTTGAGCTACTATATTTTGAGATGTATACCATGTATTACTAATGTATGAAACTAGTGAATACTCTGCGTGTGTTGTATGCTATTCGTACTCCTTCATTCTTTCCATTCATTTTGCCAAACACTACTTGATTAGCAAATTACAGAGCCCACAACAAGCTAAGAGGTCAAACAGTGTGAATCATTATAAAACAGTGAGTTCACTCTTTTTCTGTTAAAGCTGAATTTAGGTGGACAATGTCATAAATCAAAATGCTATATATTATCAGGTGAATGATGATTTTGCTCCATTTCCAAAAACTCCTGCATTAGTTGGCCCTTATTAAATACTAGCTATTATTGTCCAGGTGCTGGTGTACAACAGAGGGCTGATTGATGCCCCTTTCAAGCTGACCAGCCACAACACCACCTGTGGCAACTGTTTCTCCTTCAGCCCTGAGGAGGGCATTGTTCTCCCTGGGGCCTGCCAGGTCCTGCAGGTCACCTTTCACAGCTGCATCCTGGGAACTTTCTCTGAGGATTTGCTGCTCACTGTCACGGGACAGCCTCAGCCTCTCACCTTGACCTTCAGGTGAAGTCACCCATCATAATAATTATTAGGTACCTCTTTTGAGGTTCTTAGGCTGCAACCACACCTACAATTTGTTTCTTTGGACTGGACCATGGTGGGAAAGCTTACTTTTTCCATTTTTTAATTTGTTTGGTTTAGGTTCACATTACAAGCAGATGAAAGCTTATAAATAAAAGTTACATTCACCAGTAACCTGGTTATTGGGCAGAACATTGGTAAGCTGTAAGATTTCAAGAAAGGGTTCACACAAATCCAATTCTTGTCCTTTTCACTTTAACTAGACATGATGAACTTGCCTGTGGTCTTAGCTGTAACTGACCTCCCCTGGTGTCCACAGCTGTTAAGAAACACATGAAGAAATAACTAAATATGAGCAGGAGTCTGGACTGATTTTGATTTGCTAGGCTTTCCAAGCCTGGGGAACTGCTGACTATCAGATGTCAAACTGCATCACCTTATACCCATTAAACCTTGTATTTTAATTTGGGGCTGTGTGAGAAAGCCTGCATGAGAGCTCGTTAAGAGTGATTACATCACTGAGAGGCTCAGCACTTAGTTAATTGATTTGGAATGTCACAGACAAGACTCGTTAGCCTGTGCATCTTTGTGTGATATTTGTGCGTTTTTTTTTCTTTCTTTCTTTTTAACTCTGGCTAAAGTTGTAACAGACAATAGTTGCTGCACTGTTACATTCCTTTACTTAATGTTCATGAAACATTTGATGTTAATTAGCTTATATAACACGGTTGTTATACTGTTCAGATATAAGAGGAGAACATTTTTTTTTTTTTTCCAAGTCTTAATAGAAGTTTGATATCAGGCAGTTACGATACTCATATAAACATCATCCTTCGATGCTCTGATGATTATTATCTGATAATTCTATTTGTATCATCTTTATTATCATGAGAAATTGTCCATTGTATATAATAATATGTTGTTAATGCGTAACCTAGCTATGTTGTGTTGCTGGTCCAAAATGAATTGTTGATGAATTGGATTTAAATATAATTTACCTGGTAGCTGTTGGTATGCAATTAGTCAAAGGCATAATATTACCATACCACATCTTCATACATTATTATTTAACATTTATTTACATTCATTATTGTGTTATTTCTATTTAGAGACCTGACACGCATACACATGTACACACAATTATTGGTGCAGAGACTCCTGTTCTCAACAACTTAAGAAATCTCCTTCACTGAAGAATCCTTTCATCTGTGACTCTCTTATAGGAGTCAGATCTATATTTACCAGCTCAAGCAGTCAGTTTTGCGGAGCTCCCTATCCTCCACAAAACTGACTTGGATTACTGTCTTATCTGCACTAAAGCACCAAACTAAGGTAGTCAGCACCCCAGAGTTGAAATAAAACACTCCAAACATGCTTGGTGTGAACCTGCCTTTAGTCACTGAAGCCACTCCCCTTGACTATCAAGTAAATTTTATTCCTAGAGCTATAGTGTTTCTTAAACTATGAGCTGGGACTCAAAATGTGGTGCAAAGTTGTTTCTTGTGGGTAACAGGACTATGTTTAAATTACCCCGGGTCATTAAACAGCTGAATTTTCCATTTGGGGTGCAGGTAGCAAAAAGTTTGAGAAAGTTAGCTATAGTGATCAATCATCTAGCAATCCCTTCAGGTTGTATGAGTTACTATAGCAACCACTCAGCTGCTTACATCACTGTTTTTAACCACAGAAAGAACAATTGCCATCACAGTCTCGACATTTACTTTATGCTCTTTTCTTTAAACTCCCAATAATAGAAATCCTCAACTCTCTATCCTGACATGTCAGTGTTTAACAAGCATTCTGATGGCTCATGCTTTTGTCTTCTGCTTTCAGGGGTTGTGTCGTTGGCCCCACTTTCCACTTCAGTGTTTTAGAGCTCAATTTTGGAGATGTAGCCTTTGGTGAGTTTTTTTTCCTGGCTAAGAAAAGTGCTTTGTGGTGAATTATATGGAAGCTTAAACAAAGGACATCAACACAGCAGCTATAGCTACTGCTGTCACCAACTGCATAAACTTTGCTTAATGTACTACATGGATATTTGAATGATTTAAGTCTATATATATAATTTCTCAAAAATTACTTCAAATTGTGAACATAAATTCAAAACTTCATAATGCCTCCCAGACTAGTTTTTAGAAGCAAATTACCAAGAAAGACAAAAATGGACAAATGTGAAGAGGGTGGGGTGAGGTATGCAAACATAATAATGCTGGTTTATGATCAGGTTACTTATTTAAGTATTTTGTCAGCTAAACAGAGTTCGGCATTTTGTTTTCATACTTCATGCTGAGTTAATGATGACAGTCATATCCAGAAATATAGTGATTTAGCAGGATAAGTGGTAGTGGAAAATGAATGGATGAATGATGATAGTGATTTAGCTTAATTACCAGACACTGCCAAGCCTCTATCAGTGTATATCTTTCTGAACCAGTCTTTTCCCTATATTCATTTTGATGCAGGCCTATACCCCAACTGCACTGCAATGTTCAATTTTCAATCATCGCACAATTATTTATATCGTGATATAAACTCTGCCATGTGTAATAATGGGCCAGCCAGTCTTAGCTTAGCTGAAGCAGAAACAATATGGGTATGCAGTCTGCTGACTCTCTGAATTGGGCCTCTAAGGGACAGTAACATCATGTTAGTGGAGTTACCACAGTTAAACTCTAAGACAAACTGGAACTGATCCTGGGATTGATTACTTCTGCCCGCATAACAATATGTTTTCCATTCCTCCTCTCTGCCTTCCTCTGTGTGTTCTTCTCCTTTCCTTCCCTTCTCCCTCCAGGCTTCCCCCAGACACTGACCTGTACCCTCTTTAACACCTCCCTGGTGCCCATGACATTTGCCCTGCGTGCCCTTGGAGATGGGTTGGGTCCTCTCAGTGTGGCCAGTGATAAGCAGGTGTCTGAGCTGACCAGGAGCCAATGGGAAGGCAGCACTGCTAGAGACCCTCATGCGCGGCCTGTGGAGTTCACGCTCAGCCCTGCCTCTGGCACCGTGCGCGCCATGTCAGACATCACAATTCAGGTAAAACCACAAATGCAAGTGTTAGATGTTTAATGCAGCATAATCCTCATAAAGATAAGAGAATGAACCTGTTCATTGTTTGACTTTTTGGATTTTTGTAGGCTTTTAAATTTGGATTGTTGTTTTTAACTATATAGTATTTTGACCCTATTCCTTCTCTGCTGATGGTGTTTTGGCTTGAGGCTAGAATCTGTTCTCTGAGACCGACTGTTCTGATATGTGTGGCGTGCTGAGCTCGTGAGCTCCTCTGATGGGTATGTGCGTCACTGAACAGAAGCACAAGAATCAGTGAAGATTTTTTGTGGGGGATCTCCACCTGAGAGCCAATTTCGATAGTCTTGTAGTGTGTTCCAGCTCACAGTTTGATTTAGGCCTGAAAATTAGAGTCTGAGCTCTATAGATCTGACCCGAGCCTGAGGGGTTAGTGGTGTTCTAGTCAGCCTATAAGCCCGATTCAAGGCCCCTATATTATAATTCTTTTTCCATATTACATTTATAATAATGCTGTTTTTTGAAAAGGATTTTTGAAGCTGAACCTGCCGTTAGCCTCAAAGTGTAAATGCTGCTGTAGGAAGCATTCTTGTCTTTTCCACTGCCCGACAAATTCTCATATCTCCATTGCAATGAGAGTTTGCACTTCACTACAGCCAACTGAATAAAGGATGAATCCTAGGTGAATAAATGTTGGTCTACTACTACCACTACTCTCACTATGTGTACTAGTTCTTGAACTGATTGCCTCAGGGAGATGTTTAAAGTTGTTCTGCACTGCATTACTAATATAATACAGTACTAATAGCCACAGACAGTGGATATTAGTAGTAATGATGGTTAGTTATTTGTTACAGATGTTCACTTGCTCAGCAGGTGCTGGGTTGGAAAAAGTCCAATAGAAAGAAAAAAAGAACCCACACACTTTATTGCATAGTGTGGTACCTTTATTAGCAGACAATATTTCATCAAAATGGCCTGAAGCCCTCACTGGTCTGAAACAGGTCTTAAGTTGACATTGAAACGAAGGAATCACATTTCAAAAGTCACATGGACCACACCAGTATTCACTTTGATGACAACACAATCACCACATTTTATGATGACCATCTAAAATCTACAAGCCAAATACTGTTGACAGAATTTGCTCAGTGCTGATTTGAATGATGATTCTCTCTCTATCTATTTAAACTTTTGTGCTCTTGCACTGTTTGTGTGTATTGTTTGTCCAGGTGACGCTGTGCTCCAACACAGTGAAGAGATACAGGCTGGCACTGGTGGTGGATGTGGACGGTGTTGGGGAGGAGGTGATGACTCTGCCTATCAATGCCAGGTCAGACACATGTA
>OMKZ01019150.1:0-10623 GCA_900302535.1 Neoniphon sammara
TATATATATATATATATATATATATATATATGATAAGGTTTGGTGTTCTGTCACTTAATGCAACATTCAACATGTCTCAAGCACCCGAGCATGTGTCAGTGAAGTAAAATTAGTAAGCCACTGATAATACCAGCAACACCTGCGGCCCTTGGGTGTGTGTGTGTGCATACACAGATTTGTGTATGTGTTTTACCCACAGGTATGTGACAGTGAAGAGATCAAGCTTATCCTTTGTGACAGTCACTTTTAAGTCCCTTTTGAAGCTAGGTGGTTCAATTTACAACTGTCACCCCCTGCCCCAATCCCCCTCTCTGACACACACACACACATGCACACACACGCACACACACACACACACAGTCCTTTGATAGGCTGTTGGACAAACCATTGACCTTCACTTTGCAATCTCTAAGTTCGATCAGTAGGCCATTCTTCCATGTAATGTTTACATCTCTGTGGGCTATTTGGCCACAAAGAGGGAGATTGCCTTTGGTCAACAACCTGTGTCCACAATGGTCGTTTTCCCTCGCTTGGCCCGAGGGGAACACCATCACCGCAACACACTGGAGCATCACTTTTTCCACTTATTGAAAGTAGATAGACATTAGGAGACATTAGGGTTGGTACAATGAAACAAAGGTCAAATTCTTTGGGAAAAGCTTCTGTTTGTTTTTGTCTGTGAGAAACTACAGCTGCAAGTCTGAACATGGTTCTATGTAATTTCTTTTTTCTTGGGAAAAGTTGGCTTTGCCTTTCTTGCTTATTTCTTAATAGACATGTTTTCATGGTGCCATCTGTGTAATTGTGTGTAGTCTTGTGAACACAATAAAAATTCATGATAGACACATCATACTTAAACCACTGGCTCCCCTAGTGACCTCCTGCGGTCCACCAGTTTTTGCTGTTGTCTTTGTATTTCCAGTTCCTGGATTCATTGGAAAAATACTAGCTAGAATGGACAATCCCAAAGACAAAACTGAGCACAAACTCATTGTCCTTGTAATAAAATTAACTGTAATGAAGAACAAAAGACTCGCTTATGTTTTTTCACTGAAATTTGATGGACTTGGAAGGCTCACAGATCCCTTGGTAGACCTTGTGCCAGCCATGGAAAGACAAAAGCAGTGAGACAGTAGCGTACATGTTGCCTAGAAACATGGCAAGGACAGAGTAAATATGACTTATTTCAGACATTTCAGATTAATGATGAAAGACTGATTTTTTTAAACTACTATACATTAATTCCTTACTATATAAAAATCATATTAATACCACTACCCATCTGTTATTTGAAGACACGTATGTTGACATAGAAATATTTGCTAATTAATACATTAATTTGCTTAATTAGTAAATGAGCTCATTAGCATAGCTGATCATGTTTGATATGTCAAGGCAAATATGGAGGAACAGTCAGGCAGCTGAATTGCCTCCCGTGTAGCAAGTCACCTTTTCTCTCACCGCTGGCATATTTTTTTTATAGTCTGCCTCATTCACCAGATTATTATTGTTGTTGGATATTTCATAAGACAAGATCATAGCTAATATCTGAAATTGGTGAAATGTCGAAATGCTATTTGACATGCCTGCTTCAGTCAGCTGAGAATCAAGCAGTATTTTCGGAGGAGTGAACTTGATAAGGAGCACTTCAGATGCTGACTGAAATTCAAAATTACTCCCCGGCGCTGCCACAGAGACTCATTTGGCTTCAGAGTTTCTCTGAATTGTTACTTCGCAACTGGGCTGATAGGGCCCAGCAACTGTATATTTTATCTTTAGCTGAAGGAAAATGTGATCCGATAGCTGGTTATCCCCTGCTTTAAATGTAAAAGATTTTTTAAAACGCCAAGGAGATCAAAGAATGTTTTGAACGTTTTGAATGTTTTTAAGTTGTTGGAAATAAGAAAAAACAACAAGGCACTTTGTCCTGTAATTATAGTATGCTTGAAGAAATGTGTTAGACTTATAATAACACGCTTAATTGTCGAGGTCTAACACCATGTTCTAGAGAGATTATACATTAACTATATTGTTGTCACATCCATATTGCTTTATTATGGCAGATTAGTGGATAATTTGGCCCCCAGTTCCATTTACCTCACATCAGAAAAAACATGCCTGCTTGATGACTGTGTTCATTTTCAATTGGCTCAGTGGATAAATCCTAAATAATTTGTTTGTTCGTGAAGTCATGATTAAGTGCAAATCTTAATTGGGTCACGTATTGTTTTCTGTCCAGTTAAATCCTCCAAAATCCTCTGAAATCTGTTTGCTCCACGTGTATTGATGCAAACCCAAAATATTGTCTTACATAACAGGCCTCATCAGAAGCTCTAATGCAGTCATTTGAGGCTACAGTGTACCTCTATGAAGGCATTTTTGCGCGCGCACACACACACACACACACACACACACACAGAGACTCAAGAGCACTGAGAACAGATGAGTCATATAACTAAAGAATATGTCTGAATATTGTCAGTGTGAAAACCTCATAGCTCTAAATTTAGTTATTTTTTTATGTTTTCATTTATAGGACTAAATGGTAAATTTATGTGGGTTGAGAAATTTCTATCTTTGGGCCTATAAAATGTGTTCAATCACATCAATTCAGAAGTGCATGGTGGTCAATCTTATAAGGCTGTTTACTCAGTTGGAAAGTTCACATTTTGGATTTATGCAGTTTTCACCTGCCAGCATCATTGTGTATTTGCATTACAGTGTATTTGTGTATCTGTGGGCTGTGTGTATAAATTTATATTCACATTACATTACAAATTAGGCATTTAGTTGCTGCTCCTACACGGATTCACTTGCGGTAAGCGCAACAGTAGATGAAGCTAACATTATACAAAATAAGGAGTGCAAGGGTCAAAACAACAGCCCCATGGCAATAAATCCTGCTAAGTTAAAAAAATAAGCCCTGTGCCCTTAGAATATTCATGGCTGTAAAACCAAAACACGTGCATGATGGCCTCTCTGTGTGTGTACTGTATGAAATCAGTGTGTGCTTGTGCATCTGTAAATCTGTGTGTGTGAGAGAGAGAGTGTGTGAGGACAGTCAGTGCTTCCAGATCCACAGGGACTGGACTGGGAGCAGGTGTACTGCTCCGTCTCGTAGCCATGCCAGGCCACACAGCCTCGCTGTGCCAGCGACGCCCCGGCCTCACCACGCTATCTCTCCCTCCGCTCTTCTCTTTTGTCTCACTTTGTTTCATCACTTTCCTCTCTCCCCTCTTCTTCCACCCTCCATTCATCCTTATACCTTTCCAATCTGCCTCCTACCTTGCTCATCCTCTTTTTCTCCTCCCTCCTTCCACCCCCCTCATTTCTTCTTTTCCATTCACCTCTCTCCCTCCCCGCTCCCAAATAAGTGAAATCCCATGCTGCTCTTCATTTCCTTGTCCTCTTCCATTTTCATTTGCTGCAGCCGCCCAAACGCAGCCCAATGCCCAAAGTGCAATCTGTGCGCTCTTCCCTACCCAAAAGGAACCCAGTATATTTTTTATCATTAATAATAAAATAATACTTTATTAAGACTGTTTTGGCTTCCTCTCTACAGGGAGGTTTCTTCAACTGCAGCTATGAAGCAGCAAGACAGAGCAGCAACCCCAGCTTGACTCCAGGTCATCTGTTTATAAGCATTGTCTCCTTGTCCACCAGCCAGTTATTTCAGTTTGTCGACAAATAATTTGGTTTTAACCAGATTGATGTAAAAATGAAAAAAAAAATCACCTTTTCAACTTGTTACTAGCTAGCTTATTTTCCATGTCAGAATATTCGCTTATTTATAACAAATAAAAAAATCACACTTTTTAACAATCATGCCACTGCCATCAAATCAAACTGACTTTCTTTCTCTAATCTCCCGTTGGTTTACACGTTTGAAAGATGCCTCTCCGTGTATAAATACATCAAATTAAAACTGCACTAAGGGATATTTGACCCCTAGATGGAGAAAAGAGTGCAAACTCCATTTGTAAAACTCCTTCTCTTGCGGCACACAGGCAGCTTGTTTGTGGAAATCAAATGTAAAGAAATAAAGTGTTTTTTGCTTATAATGTTTTATTTTGGCAAAACTCCTGTTGGATTGATTCAAAAAGCTTCAGTTCGAAAATGTGGTGAAACTGTCGACTCAGCTACAAGGTAAGATTTCAATGAACTGTTTCTGTTGCTGCGTTGTGAGGCTTCTGAGGCTTTGTTGGTTTGGGGTAAGTGATTTAAGTGCTTTTTAAACTGCATTTGGCATGTTGCACTTGTGCGGTTTATCTTGTGCACATGTAGTTCCTTTGTAGTTTTTAGCTATAGCCTATCTGCAGAATGAGAAATTTTGATAGCTGCAGTCAGTTACACCAGAGATACCTGTTAGCATCTGTGGATAATGATTTTTCGATTTGATTAATCCATCTGTCACACAATCAAACACAAATTACCACACTTAAATAAAACCGGTTTCAACAAAACAACTGCCATATCAGCTAAATACCCTACAAATTAAAATAAATGCCTGCTAGTTCTGTTCGGCTGTAATTTTTGAATATTATGGTCCATATAGGCCATAAACAAACAAACAAATAAATAAATAAATAAATAAATAAATAAAGACTACCATAAGGTGGGGGTGAGACAAATTGGAGAGGGGTGAAATGGAAGGCAGAGGAGGAGCTTATTATCGGGTTGATACGGAAGTTTAGAAAGCTCAAACCAGGCAATGAATATTGCATAATGTAGCTTTAGAGAAGCATGAGGCTCTCAAAATGCCATTTCATTTTGACTTTAAGGCAATTATCCAACCACTGGTGTTGTCAAATGCTGTGCTGCCTTTATCCGATTTTCTAATAAGGTCATAACCCAGTTGACAAATGCAGATTTCCGCTCCACCTTTTTGATTTACTGCTGCATGTAAACACCTTAGTCAGACTTCTTCAGGCTTCTTTATACTGAAAATGTCAAAGGTCACAAGATGAAGCAATGTTGTATTTACATCTCAGGCTGCGGCGGAGCCTGAATATTAAATGAATCCATGTTATCCAGGTTATTAGAGAAATCACATTATGTCAAACCGTGTAAACATTTCAATCGAAATGTTGCCTCAAGCTGATTATTCCAAGTAATCACAGTATTGGCGGCACATGTTAAGGTGCTCTGTGACATGCACGATGCAAGAGTTTACAATGTCTGTGCAATGTCTGTGCACAGTTTTCCACTTTCCAGCCTCGGGAATAACGTCTATTTAGCAACGCTCATAAATTATTTTGTCCTTGTTTCATTCACGTACTTGGCAAACAAAGGGCTTCTGATTCCAACTCGTATGCTTAATTGAGTCTGGGTCCCGGGGCAAGATTTTACTCAGTTTGTCTCCAAGCGGAGAACGTAAGAAGCCCTGCTCGGTCCCATTTCTTCCACCTGGTTGTCTTGTCGCCTCATGCTCTCTCTCTCTCTCTCTCTTCTCTCTCTCTCTCTCTTACTTTATCCTGTCATCCAAGCTCCACCCTTTTAATACAACCTCTCCACGCTCCCCACCGTCCTCCACGCTTCCACTCACATATTAAAACCTTCCAACAGTCACAGCCACCTGCTTTATAGCTCCGCTCCATCTTCACCACATGTCATCGAAACCTTCCTTTCCAACACACACACACACACTTTCTGTCTCCCTCACACACACACCATTCTCATGCACTCTAATTTACCCCCACAAGCCAGACACCCCCAATCTAATCAAACCTCCCACCATATTCCACCTCTGCTCTGCTTGTCTTACACCGCTCTGTCACTCCAGCAGCCAAACTCCTTCACCAACCCCTCCAGTGCATCCCTCTGTCCTCTCTCTCTATCACACACACACAAATACACACCCACTTATCATCCCCAATCTACCTCTGCCTTCCCCAGCCTTCACTTTGCACCTCCGCAGTCGTATCTAACACTTGTTTTTACTTTATCTTCATATTAACCTCCATTTTTCTTTACTTCCTATCATCCAGGTCATCTGGTTTTACTGCCAGAAATATAAACGGCCGCTTGCATCTGAAAGTTGTGCTGGCTGTTTACGCAGCACTGGCTAATCCACAATCTGGCATCTCTCCGGAGCTAAAATACAAAATCAACAGTTCGACCGTCACTATTGCTCATCCTGGGGTTCAGGTGAGCATGTGCGGCTAATTTAAATCATTATGATCTAATTGGTAATGTTAAAGGGTTTGGGTATCAGCGAGTGACCTCAAGCTGCAAATGCATGTCCAGCGTTGCACAGAGCCTACATCTTCAGTCCGGTTCAGGTAAACATCTTTGTTGAATCATGTATGATTCGATTGGACTCGCTGCCCCAGCAATGGTGGGTTCAACAGGCAGGGTTCAAAGCTCGCCAGACTTTATTCCTGTTCCCATCTCTGCCTCGGCGCTGCCTACACATAAATGGGTAATTGGTCAAATGCGGGAGAAAATGGAAACACAGAAATTGGCCTTTCATGTCGGTTTGGATGACCTGTTTCTCATCTCCATGTCCTGCCAGTAAAATGTCAGTGCGGCTTGTGTCCAAGACATTATACAATATGTGCATGTGCTTTGGTGTGTGTGTGTGTGTGTGTGCATTTACTGTATGTGCACATGCATGGAGGGGTTGAGCAGTCCATGTGTGAGTCATCTGTGTTGCTGTCTCTGGCATGCAGATGCTCATTTTGTGTGTGTGTATGTGTGTGTGTGTGTGTGTGTGCGCGCGCATATATATGTGCGTCCATTTATTCATATATGCTTGTGCTTCTGTGGTTTCAAAGATGAACAATAAAGGAGTGGGGACACAATCTCGTGGGCGCTGCTTTATTACTTTTGGCTCATTTCGCGGCATAAACAGTTTGACAGCATGATTCCATTTCGCTTGGCTCTCGGAGCCGTTATCTGATGTTAAAATGAAAACAACTTCATTTGTTTCTCGCTCGCCAATCGACATGCTTTTCACTTTTTCTCCCAAAATACTCTTCCCTGAGAGGACTGGTTTTTAATAAAGAGAACATGAAGCCTTGTTTGTGACTGTGTGGTGCAGGATACCACCATATTAATCATTCTGTTTGCATTGCAAGAGTGAGAAAATACACCCATCACATTTATGTCAGCGTCTTGTATGCTTGATTTTTTTTTTCTGTACACTGTCATGATATATTTTTTTCACCAGAATTAAAGAGACCCACTGTACAGACACTCCTCTTGTAGCCCTGCCATGCTCTGTGTGTTTCCTCATGCACCATGAGGAGTGTTTGCTTCTTTTTTCAGAGAATTAAAATCTTAAAAAAGTTTACTATGGCTTTTTGATACAACCACTAATACTAACACCACCACCACTGCTACCTCTACTATCACCATTGATATTACTACAACTAATTTTACTTTATTTTATCTAAACTTTATTTTACCAGACCAAGACCAAGATCTCTTTTTCGAGAGTCCTGACACGAAAAGTAAATACAGCGAAACATGGAAATACAAAACACAGAGACATTAAAACTAAGCAAAGCAGCACTAAATATTTCATAATTATTATATACAGTAAATATACGTTATTTACACCTCATACCTACAAAGTGCTATAAAGTAAAATTCACTAATCATACACACCAAATGTAACAGTCAGCTAAAATATAAGAAAAACTTGCAGTGATGGTTCCAGTAAAGCCCACTTATTAGAGCAGAAATGGCACAAGGCAGTGTAGCAGTAATATTTGTATAACAATACAAATATGCATAAACAATAACACCAAGAGTTGAAAGTACACTTTTATTACACCACCAAATTCAAGTCAAAAGGACAAGTTGTGTTGCGGGCTTGTTAAGGCCCACTCAGTACATACTGGGCTTCCAACAAACAAATTAATAATACTGCTTTAGAATAATGAGAACAATAACAACTCATCCTGTAAATTGCAGTTTTATAAAGATACATTTTCTGCTGTGTTGTAAAAAAAAAAAAAAAAAAAAAAAGATACATCTACCCTGAATGCAGGCATTAGGATTCACAAGATAACTCCCAGTGGGCATTAACAGGCTGTTTGTGTTTCAAAACACTGAGTGATTAATTACAGACACAGACCTCTAGGGTCAGGGTGACTAAATCCCATTTAGAGCAGCTTCATCAGTGAAGGGGTCACCAGGTGTTCAGGTGATGATGGGGATGCAGGTAGGAGGCAATGCTGAGGGGTAAGAACATCATTATAACTGATTAAATCATTATAGCGTGTTAGAAATATAATTGATAGGGGGAATATATGTCTGTGTGTGTTTGTGCATGCATCTGCCCGTGTTTTAAGTACTTGTATGTGTGCTCAGTGTGTTATAGACGGGTAAGAATGTAAACGAGACGGTTATCTGTGAGAAAGTAAGAGCCGCGTTTATTCCCAGGCTCATACTGAATACCAATCGGCCTGGTGAGATATTACAATGCAAAGCATCATGCTGCGAGTTCCTCTTCACCGCAGCTCGGCGCACAATGAGGAAATGAGATAGTTATTGTAGAATGATAGGTAAAATCAGGATCTAGCTGAGCCATATTCCTACGCATTGGTCTAGTTATTAATACGATGCTGCTCGTTTGATTCGCTGCAGACTGAATGATTCGCCATTGAACAGAAACTTAAAAATGAAAGATTAAAGTAAAAAAAAATGGACAGAAATACATGTCAGTGGGTAGTGCTCACAAATCTATTAAAATCCAATAAAAACACAGGTTTCCGCTGTTCACCACTTTATTTCATCGGGTTAAAAGCTCATTATTAGATCTTTCTCAGGCTTGCAGTGCAGTGACTTCAAAAGCTTTTATGATTTTCTTTTACACTGTAGCTTGCTAACTTATAATTCCATATAGCTCCATGGGTAAAACATGAAGAATAAAAATTTTACTCCCTGAACAATCTCTCATGATTAAATCTATATAGATTCCTGCACTACTCGTAAATTAAAAACCTCCAATGTCATATCAGTCACTCAACATTATATTCGTATGATAATATAACAATACATTTTTTTTTTTTGCTGGCCAAAGTCCAAACAGTAGCAGAAGACTCGGGTTAAAGAGTCAGTGTCTATTGTGGTATACATGGTGTAAAACAAAACAAGTTCAAGACAAGACATTTAAGACACCTGTTCCTTCACTAGTTGATTACTCGGGGGTCTATCTGAGCCCCCTGGGGAGAACTGAGATTTGAATAACTTTCTACCACTGATTTCACAACTCACTACCTCTCCCCTGTTTGCTGAAGAGCTGCAGCTATTTTTGTGCTTATGTTCCTGTGGTGTTTATCTTTTTCTGCTGTGCCTGCTCTCTCTCTCTCTCTCTCTCTCTCTCTCTCTCTCTCTCTCTCTGCGTAGCTGCATATCAAAGCATGCAGAGAAGCCAGCGCTGCAGTTTAGCTCTCATCGCCGAGGTCGAACAGTTCACACACTGAATCATCCCTCCTGTGAAGAGAGTATATTATCCCATTCAGACGATGGGTAAATAGAGGCCTGGCTCTCGCGGAGGTGCTGGTTAGAACCAACAGGCCAAGAGGCCGGGGTTACAGCACAGTGCAGCAGGAAGATAGCACCTCAGTGAAAACACCGACTACTACTGCACTAACAACACCGGGCTAATGGGCTTGACCCGCACGAGGAATACAGTGTGTGTGAGAGAGGGAGTGTGTGTGTGTGTGTGTGTGTGTGTGTGTGTGTGTGTGTGTGTGTGTGCTTAACAAAGAGATAAAGTTTGGCAGCAAGGATGAGGGAAGAGAGCCGGTGTGAAAAAGGCTGAGGTAATTAAAGCAACAGATCTTGGGTAAGAACACGCGAACACGCTAACTCAGGGTGTTAACACAGTGATAATACAGGTATCAGAGTTATATTTAGTTCTTTTTAAGATCTTTTTAACACATATTTTAGACTGCACTCAGGACAAACCATCTCCTTCTTATTCAAATAAGCATTACAGGTAAGTATAAAGGTAAGTGCTACATATTTGGTCCAGAGGTCAGTTTTAGGCAGGAATAGCATTAACTACATGACTCTATAAACTGTCTCCTTTATGTCTGATAACAAGTCAGTGCTGTAATAAATCTAACATTTTTTTCCACATAACTTGGGACGGGTAAATGCAAGGACTTTCATGGATTTCTCTCTACAGGTAAGTATAAAGTGAGTTGGGTCATTTTCCCAACAGGCAAGGATAGCAAAGTAAGTATAAAGGCACATATGTGTGTGTGTGTAGCAAGTTTAGAGTTATAACATTAGAAATGTTAACTCTGATGCAGAAGAACCCATTCATCACAAAGAATTAGATAGACAAATGATAAAATGTTTATAGATATTAATATCCCAAAAATTCAAATTCAAGACTATTTAAAGACTTTTAAGGCCTAGTATTTATAAAACTTAAGACTTTAGAACATTTTAAGGACATCCTGTACCATATATAGGCACAAAATATAACCATGAAAGCAAACTCATACTCATGTGAGCACACACACACACACACACACACACACACACACACACACACACACACACACACACACACACACACACGATTTCTCTCTCTCTCATGCTAATGTACACACTTTCACATAAGAGATTGCCAGTGCTCCCTGATTAAGCTTTATCACA
>OMKZ01019151.1:0-12756 GCA_900302535.1 Neoniphon sammara
GAGGTGCTAGAAGAGGAGGTGGGGATGGGAGCAGGATGGTGAAGCCTTCTCAGAGCATCTAGGGGATGGTGGGAATTCGTGCCTGTGTGGAGGAGAGGGGAAGAACCATTGTAAGGGTACATGAGCTGGGGGGAGGATATGGGGCTGGCGCAGGGAGCTGGGTGCAGGTTGTTGTGGGGTCGAGTGGGGACTAGGTGGGGTTTGGGTTGGTAAGTGCCACGGTCCTCTTCATCCCGGTCAACGAGTATCCTCTTTGGATCACGGCTGTCCACTACCCCACTGTTCACCTCTGAAAGTCAACATGAAAAACAAACTGTGGTTAACAACACAAAGAGTCGTACTGACCATAGCGGTATTAAAATCCAGTTTAAGGTTTGAATTCACTTTAATACAATTAATTTAGGAAGTGAAATTTGATTAAAATTCATAAATTGGACAGGTTCTTACATCCAATTATATCCAAACACTGCCCCATCATCAGACTAACCAGGAGCCTAGCTCTTGTGTGTTTGTTAGCTGGCATGGAATACATTTGTCGTAAATCACTAAAATGCTCTTCTCTTGCCCTTTTGCTGTCAGTGTAGGAAATTTATTCAGTTTCTGTGTATTCATGCAGATGGCATAAAGCTATTTTTCTTAATACTCTAAGAAAACTGCAGGAGGCAAAAACCTGCAGCTTAGGTGTGAAGATTCACAGCATATTAAACTTTGCCTACAATACAACTTTTGCTTCCTTTTATTAAGTAGATACTGCCCAATAAGAAATGACAGCTACAGGCACAAAGCAGTGAAGTGTTTCATCTCTTCCTGACTGACCCACTATGATGAGATGCGACCGGTGCTTCAACACATACCTGGATGATGAAGGGCGGTGAAGGGCAGCTGTGAAGCCTGCATACTGCGACACAGAGCAGCCATTGCCACCACTTTCCTGCGGTGGTTGCAGAGTTTGGTCATGTCCTGCTCTGCTTTGCCGAGCGGCTGGCTGTGCTGCTCCACCTTCACACCCACAGTGAAGTTGAAAACCTGCAGGAGACCAGATAAGAGAGGCACAAGAAGAATTTAAAAGAGATCAATTTGCATAATATTTTAAATCACATTCAAGACAGCAAACTGCTAAGGGCATCATTTGGGATGTTTTAAACTTGGCACTTACAGTATTATATGGAAAAAGTTACTCATTTGTCCATACACATAGGCTTTCTGAATTTTTAGGCTTGCTTTACCTTATGGATGACGAGTGGACACTCCAGACCACATTTGCAGGTGCCATCAGTCAACAGATAGGTTTTGACCTCGTCCAGAGAGGATAGAGCAGTGCCACTGGGACTAAAGAAAGAAGACAAAAAGAAAAGGAAACAGTGAGTTAAAATTAAATACAAACAAAGATACCAGGGTTTGTTAAAAACTTCTTCCAGTTACATGCTGGATAGAGTTTCAAAACACTTCATACTTGAAATCTCAAAGTGGAATTTGAAATGCTATTAATTTGCTTTATCAGTGAGAAAAAGGTGATTCTTCAGTTTTTCTTGCAATTAAAGCAACTTCACTGATAAAAGATTTTCCTGCTCAGATTAATAAACAATTATGTTGCATTATCATTACTGTTGTTCTCCTTATTACTATTGAAATCAGCTTCTCTCAGATCCCAGAGCAGAGGGTAATGTTGCACTCAGATGGGACGTGGTTCACAGCAGTGGGTGGGAGCAGAACAGCACACTTAGGTGAGGCTGGCAAAGAATACCAACAACAGCAACGGCAACAGCACATGCCCTTAAAATTTTAAATTTTACTTTTTGCAGTCCATCAGCACAGAATTGCAACCAGATGTTGCATAGACACCATAAGTTTCAAATTTTTTTAACAACAATATCCTGAACTGTACAATAGATGTATGAAAAGTTTCCAAGATGTCACCAGAAAGGCTAACGCATAATATTAAAGGTCATTTGTTGTTTTATATATGAATTGCTAGAATTCTAAGTGATCATAGACATATAAGTCTAAAAATTATTTCATTAAAGACATTCTACTGCATTTTTGCAATTTTGTATAACAACATCACCATGCCATGCATGATGCCATGCTTCTTTTGTTTTGCCATCATGCCATCCTGTTCCTTTGCCTTGTTTTTTTCCCTGTACGGTCACAAAAATACTGTTTTTCTTATCTACTATTTAGTTTATCCCATCTGAATGCAGCACGCATGCAATGCAATGCAATACACATGCAGCGAGATTATTTCACAAGCTGGTTAAACTAACGTTGATACTACTGTTGATACTAATGTCCTCTCTGTCTTTCTCCTTAAGGTCAGACCTATAAACTTGAGTGTGTAATGTTTTATTTTGCTGAATCAAACAGTGCTGATCTTTCAACACACTGAAGATCAGGGGCAATGCCCCTAAAATTTTAAGACTTTTTAAGTCAAGTACAGATTCTGTAAAATGCATTTGTGGTGATGAAACAAAGATCTCATTAATTACCAGTTTAATGTGATTTCAACTCTGCCTCCCTAGTTAATAGTTAATAATAATAATAATAATAATAATAATAATAGTTAATATACAGCAACATAAGGATACTTGGCTTACTAGTTAACATTATTAACTGCAGTGTTACAAACTTAGCCTTTAGCATATGACATACATATACAGAATTACAGCTTATTTAACAATGTGCTGCACAATAAAATTCCACAGTATTGTATGTGTGGAATACGAACAGGATTTAGCGCTGTATTTTTCACTGCATGACTGTATGGCAGCAGTCCATGGAAACAAAAAGTTGAAGCTCATGCCAGAAGTATATTCTCCTGTTGTGTGACATCATCAAAACCTCATTATCACTGCTAAGTTGTAAAGACTTGTCATTTAAATTAAATTTTCAGTACACATAGACCTGATTTATACAAAATGATTTGTCATCACCCCATGGAAAAGTTTCCTTGCACCCAGATACACATTGCACATAGATGAGTTCAGTCTCATTCTTTCTGACTGAGCTGAATTTGGCTCATTAAGACCACACTGTGGGTAAAAAGACACAAACATTTGCCAAGGGATCCTGAAGAATTTCATTAAACGAACTCCATGTTTTCACACGCTTTAACTTTTGGATTGGATCTTAAATCTTTGTTTGGAATTTAATATGCTTTCATAATTTGGCAATAGAACATTTAGGCCATATAATTCTGTAGCTAAGGGTTATTCTTCACAACAATAAATATAGCATTTCGCATGACAATGGGCCAACAGTAACATAAAATGTGGTAATGTGTATTGTAAGGACTAATAAAATGTGAAATAAAAATAAATTAAAATACACTGCATTTTACATACTTTTGCAGAATTTTCTTTTGATCCCTAAATTTTTGAAGACCTGCAAACAATCAATTTCACATTAAATGCTTTTCAGTGATGAGAGGAAACTGTTTTCCCTGTTTTATTTAAGCTTCTTTCAAATTTCCAAAAAAATGCACTGGTGGCACCATAGAGATTAAATAATAGCTCATAAGCTTATAAAAACAAACAAACAACCAAAAGAAGTGCTTCATTCCCTGCTCAGTGAAACAAGTCATACTTTCTCCACTACCCAAACCACACAAACCAAAGTCGTCATTCCAGGAAGTGTGTGCATTTACAAGGGAATATTTTAAAGCAAGTCACCCCTTCTGCCCTATGTTGACCATACAAGGCAAAGGCAAATCTTACAGGAAAAAAAAAAACATCTGAGAAAATTTCTACAAGTAAACCACAAAATCCACAGTCATCTTTCCTGGTAATACCCACAAACTATGTTGGCCATGCTAATAGTTGTGTTAGCCAGTACACAGACACAGCTCTTTTTCCATGTGTTCAATATTTTAAGCTATACGCAAATAATAATAATAATAATAATAATAATCTGGGAGTGCCATCTGTTCAAGTGAACCATCGTACCTGACATAGATCACCTGCCCGTCCTGCACTCTCCTCTGCCAGCCGATGGGGACATGTATTGCCGTGGTGTGGACCCCGTCCTTGTCCCCACTGACAGTCTCACTGCCTCCCATCATTTTGTAGCTGCTACCTTCCAGCACCTTGGAAAAGAACAAGAGGCAGGAAGGCGTAAATAAATCCATGCTCAAATCCAATCAAATCAAGTCAAATTTATTTGGGAAGCTAAGGGATTTTATTTCAGTATACTAGATAATGCCTCTGTGAGAGAACATTACTTGATGTTCAAGGCTAAATATCTGAAATAGACTCATTTTACATGGTCTAAAATGTTAACCAATTTGCAAGTAAAGGGTTCATCATAGATAACTTTAACAATATTCAAGAGTGACTTTTACTTACATGCCAACATTAATTTTTATCAACATATACATCACATTTTTTGAATTTTGTATTTCTCACACTGGAACGAAACTCTACTATAATGAACAAAGAGCTTTACAAAAAATTAATGTTATTTTACAAAAAACAAAAACAAAAAAAAAATCAGAGCAAAGAAATTGAAAAAGGTAAGAATTACAAATTTGTAAAACACGCGTTGTGCGTCACTGTAAGAGAATATATAAACAAGTACATAAATACATAAGTGGATGAATGAATGTCTCAGTGGTCAGTCTTGAGGACATCAGTGTTCCAACTGAAGCAACAAATGTGTGGACTACTTTTATCTGATTACATAACATCAGATGCATTGCTTACAATGGCAAGAACAAAATCTTAGGCTTACTGCCATGCTGATATTAGCTGAAGTGTAACAGAATCATAGAGACATTAAACTTACAGACGCTAAAGAGCTGTCTTGAATGTATCAAATATGGAGATCTAAGGGTTTAGTGATATTTTTCCAGCTGACTTCTGCACACACACAAGACAAGTGTGCATGACAGTGGACTTTCCACATAGCTGTGGTCCTGAGAATCCAAGCCTGTGTTCTTAAACTAATAGCTGGGACCTAAAGAGGGATGCAGGCCCATTGCTAGTGGGTGTGGCCATGGAAAGAAAATGAGACTCAAATGGAAATATTTAAAATAAAACACTTACCCTACTCTTAAACTAAGATACTGGGGGAAAAAACACCCTGGAACAAATTTCTACATACCTTGTCATCTTTGGAAAGCCAGGATCTGTTTTGGCTAGGGTATCCACTGTCCAATGTGCATGCTGCTGGTTTAGAAGCACAGGGACTGCCAGAAACACCTGACTTGATGCTGACTCCTGGTCTGTCCCAAATATGAGGCTTATCCCCAACTCAGAAGGTGACCCCTCCAAATTTGTTCAGTTCATATCAGAAAAGGGGCTGAGATGGAAAGGCTGTGGAGAGAGATGGAGATATATTATACAATCTGACAAGGGCACCTAGGGAAAATACCTCTCCTAATTCACCATTTCCTGCAAAGAATCTGGTCAGAGCTTGCTTCAAATGAGTATATAAGCTTAACTGCTCTCACATACCGAATACAATTTAAGAACAAGCTGTGGCTACTTTGAAGTGGGAGGGTGTGTTTAGATAGGCCTGTGGTTGATTGCATTCAGCTTACGTTTAGTTGCAATACAAACCAGGAGCCATTTATCCAACTAAGTTACAAGATAACCAACTAGCAACAGCAAAGAAACAAGAAGAGTTGAGCTAAAAATCCACATCACTGCAGTATGACTAGCTCGACGAGGAAAAAAATTCATATAAGCATTGACTTATTACATCCCAGGCTAAAAGCTAAGCTAGCTAACAGCTAAGCTAGCTGGCTACTATACTTTGTGCAATGTTGTCGTGACAGCTGTCAGGCGCACAAAACACTCTTATGCAAAACTCTTGCGCGTTAGGATAAAAATAAACGACCCATGCTTAATACTGATTCGTGGAAATCTGTAATAGTTAGATCTCTGGGATGCCCTTACGCTAACTAATATTAGCAAAGCCTATCAACCATTCTCTGCGTCAAGCTCTGTTTGCGAAGTTTTGGAGTCTTGGCTTTTCTGGCTCGCGGGAGAATCAAGAGTTAGCTATCTAGCTAACCGACTAGCTTGAGAATGTTTTGAATACGGTTGTTACCAGTCTATTACCGTCAAATAAATTGCAGTATTATTCATATCGGCTATTCGCGCGATCAATCAACTGTCCGTGTCTATGAAACGTCTGCCCGTCCGATTTAAAAACAAAGGGCAATAACGCTTCATTTTACTGCGCCTCTGATCTCGGGCTAACGTTAGCGAGCTAGCTAACGTAAAGCTGAAGAGCTAGCATTGACTGAAATTTACTTGATTCTGGAGTGTCCCAACAAGACTCAAGGATGTCCCGCTCCCGTTGCACAAATATCCAACCGTTGCTTTGGTCTCTGTTCTGTTAAACCGTCGTGCATTCAGATGTATTTCCAACTACCATGACGATCCATTAATCCCAAATTCACAGTTGCCCACTGTTTTTTTTTTTTCTTGCAGATTCCGTGCAAAAATAATGGAGTTTTCTGTCGGGCATGCGCAATGAACGGGGAGAGAGTATTGTACCCGACATGCAACGGGACCTTTGTAGTGTTCCAGACATCAGTGTCGAGCTCCTTGATAGAGGACATGATAATGAAAGAATAATAATAGGCCTGGGACAGATGTCTTTCTTTAATACAGTATAATGAATTCATGTTTTCCAAATGGCACCTGTCAGTAGTGTATGTTTGTCTAGATAAGAACTAGACAGAAGTGTTTACAATGCTTTTTTTTCTCCAAGATATGGAAATAAAATGTACAACCACGGACTGTATACTAAAATATAAATCGCATCCAGCACTGCTGTGCTTAGGGCTCGCATTCATTCATTGCTTTTCTTAAATAGCTTCATTTTGTATAAAATAATTTCTGGTTAATATGTATGGGAAAAACTGAATATTTACAGTGTCTATTTATCTGTAGCTATTCAAATGCTCCTTACCCAACTTCTTTTTACTCCAGGAAATGGCTGTCCAGGGAATGGTAAAGGTGGACCAATACAACAAAACACTCACTAACTACACCCACAACTCAAGTAGTGGAGGCCTTCACAATAGAAATGCAATAGTTCATGGCCTAATATGTATGTGCACAGTGCATAGTAGCAATGTGCAGACAGAGACACATGCAGGCACACTCGTCCACACAAATTCATACTACAACACTGACACAGGGGAATTTTCAGATAAAAATGTCCAGTTGACAGGTGACACTGCATGTTAGCCTTGGTTTCTAAGTCTTCAGGGCATTAAAGGGCAAGGACAGGGAGCAGTGTGAGTGTTTTATGTCTGTGTGCGCGTGTTTCATGTTGAATGTGCATGAGTGGGACAAGGGGAAAGAGGTGTGTTTGTGTGTTATAAAGACAGGGGGAAAGTATCTGATTTCCCCTCGTCATCGGTGCCCAGTCCGAGGTCCCCAGCTGTCTCAAACAGTCACTTTGACGCCTGAGTGCCCAACCACACACACATATACCACACATACACACACGTACAGACACGCACAGACACACACAATCACAGGCAAACACACACATACACACATACACTCAAACTTGGAGCCTGAGACGCCCTTTGGAAATTATTAAGCAGGAATTCAAAGGGAATAAAGAAAACAACCCGGAACCAGAGACCTTTAAGTGGAAGCCTAAAGGCCTGAAGTAAAGGAGGCGGGTTGATTGGCTGGTTTTGGACTCTCAGATCCACTGCTTCAAAGCTCTCCAGCCTTCACCAACAGGTGTAGGACTCACTTGCAGAGGGATTCCGCAACATACTGGATTTGTAGCTTCTCCACTGAACCGTGTGAACTTTGACAACAGGTACGTTTTACTGTAAGCCTGTGATTGTGGTCATTTTGCTGCAGAATATGTTTACATATCAAGAAGATAAGAGTCAATCAGCTTACTGCTCTTGTTTATGTCAATGTTGTACTTACATAAGGATACTGGTTTAATAATCACTTTATTAAGGTGATTTTTTTTTATCACAAAGACTGATTTTTATGTCAGTATTGTTGTCATATTTTCCAGAATTTCTCTGTTCTTTCCCTTACTGGCAGAGGCACCCAAATTTAGCTGTGATGAGATTGAATTTCACGTCCCCAGAATAGTTTAGCCAAGTGGACAAGTGCACTTCTGTGTGTGTGCGCATGAATGTGTGTGCGCGCGCTTGTATGTGTGTATGTGTGTACAGCATGCTTTAGTGCATAACTACATATGTGACTTTATTCGTGCATAATGGATTATTTGTCCACACAAGCACAATAATATACATGAGATTTTGTGTAGATTATGTGTGTGTGTAGGGGTGTGTGTGTGTGTGCATAGGGATGAGAGAGAGTGAGTGTGTGCGATATATGAATGTGACTTGCCTTAAACTACCTTTGGTGTTGGTAACCTCATTTGCGCAGCAAAGACCAAGATGCATTGGTGTCATTCTTTTATGAAACAATAAGATCCATTGATCAGTATTTTCATATAAGGATGTTAAAATATGGAGCCAAAATTAATCAAATACATTTTAATTGAATGCCAAATAGAGACCAGCAGGCACGCATGCCAAATATTTATACTAAGAACTATTAAATTTGCAACTAAGTTCATGTAATTGTTGTATCTGAGAATTTTGGAAGATTTGTCTTGCAATGCTCATTGATCTTGTCAAATATAGAATAGAGCAGTTGAGAAAGAAAAAAAAACAGCTTCAGTGAACCATCAAATAAAAATCACCCTGAATTTCTGAGTCTTTGTGAGAGAACCAACTGTGAATCTAATCACAATCTAACCTTTATTGCCTTTATTTTTCTGAAAATCGTACATGAAATCAACTGTTCCAGAAAATTCTGAATATGATTTCCCTTCTCTAGGTGGGGCAGCACTAAGATTGTCCACACCACACCATGGACCAGTGAGTATAGACCTTAAAATCAGTGCAGTTACACTTCAGCACAAATTAAAAATTGTTGGCCCTAGCCTGATTACCACCTCCGTACCTTCTCCTTTAGCTCCCATTCAGTTTCTAGGTAGCTAAATTTTGCATCAAACCAGGCTGAAGAGGATTAACTATGAGCTCACTACCTAATACAATTTTCATCCTTGATTTTCTGTATTCAAAAATAGTTCCGTTCTGAAGACAAAACTTATCAGGCATGCAGTGTGACCAATCATCAAACATATTTTCTAAGGCAAAGTTATAAAATTATGTCACATATGGAGGCGTATGATTTAATCTTACTGGTATTTGTGTCTATTTGTGTGTGTGTGTGTGTGTGTGTGTGTGTGTGTGTGTGTGTGTGTGTGTGTGTGTGTCTAATGTCTTATTATTAGTAGTAATATTATAATTCCAAGTTCCAAAGGCATAAGGTTTTTTGACAAAAGTTGAAGTCCGTTTTATGCTAGGCCCATCTTAATACATCCATGCAGAGAACACATTGGATTATGGGTACTATGGTAGGAGCTTGATCACATCAGGCCGTAAAATGTGGTTCTGCACATGCGTGGTCCAAATCAGGCTGTGATCCAAATCAGACAGTGACACCATAGGCCCTTTTCACCGCAGCCATTGTGACATGAAATAGCAGGTAAATAGGTGTTACTAATGACATTAATGGTTATGTTTCATTAGCTATTAGCAAGCCAACTAGCTAGCAAGGTTAGCTAGCAGCAACCAAGCTACCATAAACCTTAGCCTACAGCTGCATGGAAGTTAGCTCAACTGCTATCATGAATAAATTTGAGTATTTAAAGTTAGCTACTTTAAAGTTGCCTTCATGTTTGTGCAAGTTTAATGTAGATGTCATTTCCAACCATTTCAGTCTTGACAAAATTAGCATAATGGGAGGACCTTAAAATGTAGCAAGGTAAGTCAAAGCAAAACCAAAATGATAGACTTAAGAAATACTCCTCAAAGTACAAGGAAACAAAACTACTACTGAACTGCAGTAATGACAGTTAAAGTATAATGTTCCTTCTGCCCATGTTCAGGATAAACCTGGGGGTAAAGGCCTTTTTTGGTGCCTCTTCCAAAGGAAGCAGTATGTATGCTCCATGTGTTGCACATTTGGCTAAAAACACTTGTCAGCTCTTTTCCACAGCACCGAGATTGCTTCCTAATAATATGGTTTATTGGGCCAGTTTCTGAGGGCCTGCGTTTGGATGTTTCCATTTTAAACTTATCATTAGAGCCTGCTCTCTCCACATTTACTATCTTGCTGCGGAGCATGTGTTTAAACGTCAGTGTTTCCAACACGACCACATGACATGAGGCTGCACTTCAGCAGAGAAAGGGAGGGGGAGGGGAGGGAAGGAACAAGCCAAGAGCAGTAACCTCTCCTCTGTCTGCTGTTAATGACAAGACACAAGAGCATCGCAGCTAATAGAAGTGATGCTCATTAGTGTCTCTCTCTCATTCTCATCTGCACACATACATAAACAGTGGTGCTTTTGCCACTTGAAGCATTTCACACTTAAATTAGCGCAGGGTCTGAACAGAGGACCCATAAGTGGGCTTTGACTGATGTAGGGCTTTCAAGGCCGATATAGACATCATCTGTTATCTTTACATTTCATCATTTTCATGCCAAAAAACAAAACATGACAAGAATTCACTGTCAAATTTTATTCTGATCAAGCTGGGAAAGACTTAGACCCTCACAGTCTCACGTCAGTTGGCCATAGTGAAACTGGTTTCAATGCAGGTTTAACTGACATCCATGTGTCATATCAGTGGTTGATATGACAGGTCGATATCCAATAAGAGGCCAATATACTGACACACTCATATATCAGTCTACCCCTACACACAAGAGCCAGATCATAATCTTCATACCATGGTGCATTTGTGGAGAATAGGTCACACAAGACTTCTAATTAGTGATAAGACAGGCCAAGTTCCCTCTCTGACCGTCACAGCCTACACAGAAAATAATTAGGCCACTGTGATAATCCTGCCGCCTCCAAGCCTCCATTAGGAACGAGAGAGGGGTCAAACGTTCAGAAAACTATTACACTATGACAATACCCAATAGCCTCCCCCCTTCACCTTTTAGCACTGCAATCTGTCCACTCAAAACAATGGGAGAACTAAATAGAACAGGTCAGGAAATGATGTCAAATAACACGAGAAGCAGACACCTCGTGAATGTACCATTTTTTTATTGGACTTATATAGAAATACTTAAAAAAACATGAAGTAGCACCATTACTTAAGTTTTACTTTTTATCATGTAGAACTTTAAATGTCAGAAAAATAAAACTCTTGATACATTTTCAAATCTTGTCTCAGCAAATATAATATTAGTATTTGACCATGAGGTTAAAGGCCCTTTATCATAAAATAAAATATACTTTGTTCTTAAACTTTGCTCAATAAAGTACATTTACGCTCAAGTAACTTCACCTACATATACATAAACAAGTGGTAAACAAATGTATTAAAATAGAAATACTAAAACTATAGTGGTGCAACAGAAGCCTGTAATTCCCACTGGAATCTAATTCATACAAATTTTAGAAAGCATAAACGGTTCCTTTTTGTTCGACTTACTAAGTTTTATACATTTCAACGTTTCATAATAATATAGAATAAAATATGCTTTATATTACTGAATAAAAAATATGCTGGGTGAAGCGGATTTAAAAGACATTTTTTGCTGAACCTATAAAAACTCCATCCCAACAGAATACTGTCAAATGCAATACACATTTTGTGGATTTGTATTTCCGCCCACAGTCGTGTGATATTAAAATAATACAGTGATCAATGCCATAAGGCCATACTAAAAAATAAACGATATTTTAACCCAGCTACAAAAAGTTCACTGAACTTAAATTAAAATATTTGTAAACATCTTTGCAATAAGAAATATAATCTTTCAAGTCAAAAAAGAATAAAATACTTCAATCTGTATTAATGTAATTTAAAACTTTCAACTTGTGGAATTTTTATTCTATACATATATATGTAGGATATGTTGTTGCTCTCCCTCACGTGGTTTCTTAACTCGAGCTGCAGTATCTTCACCTCTGTAAGTCAATAGTCCTGTTTTGCTGGAAGCCCTCCATGTTTCCCAGCCATGGCCTCCCCTACCTGTACATTCAATCAGTGAAACTGGAAGGCTCTCCCTGCTAACAGTCTACAGGTTTGACCCAGGTACCTCAGTCCTGACCCCACTGCGTCTTGTCACTTCATAAATATAGGGTACAATTTACTAGAACTATTGATTACTATGCTGTAATATTTAAAACATGCACTTAGATGTTGAAAATATTTCCCCAAGCTACAGTACATTATAAACAACTACGACGGAGCCCCGAAGGGGAGTCTGTCCCTTCTTCAGGATACTGCAGCCTCTTACATACATATGTATATTTATGTACATTTCCCAAATAGGTGATGATTGGGTGACCCCGTTAAAGCAGTATGAAGAGTCTGTTGTTGCTATTGTAGCCAGCCTTGGTGACAAGACAGTCAAAGAGAGACACTTCTTATGAAAATATACGTATAGCCTGAGTGACGCCGGCATGGCAGACGGGGCATTTGGGCTCGCTCCTCTCACAGATGCGATTGGCACATTCCATACAGAAGAGGTTGTGCCCGCAGGGGACCAGCGCCGCGATGACCTCGCTCTCAAAACACACCGAGCAGTCGCGGCTGCCCTTTCGGCTGGTGCCGGATGAGGTGGAGGAGGAGGAAGAGGAGGATGAGGAGGCTGAAGAGTCACAGGGAACCCCAGGGAGGTGAGGGCCCGGCAGGGAGGTGATGGCGCTGGAGTAACCCGGGAAACT
>OMKZ01019152.1:7118-18710 GCA_900302535.1 Neoniphon sammara
TTGAGTGTGTGTGTGTGTGTGTGTGTGTGTGTGTGTGTGTGTGTGTGTGTGTGGTCTATAGGCTAGGTCTTTCTTGCTGATCTAGCCCCTAGCAGGGCCGAGAAAAGAATAGAGTGCCTCAGAGGAAAAGAGAAAATTTAATAAACCAATGTGTGAAAGAATAAGAGAGCGAGAGAGAGAGAGATAGAGAGAGAGAGGGAGAGAGAGAGAGAGAGATAGACATATGGGACTGTCAGGACTGGCCCAGGTGAAAGATGCTGCCGAGGGACTCAATTGTTCTGTCTTGATTCTCAGTTTCAAAAATCAATTCCTCTTGCAAACACACAAGGAGACACACACATACACCCACACATACACAAAGAGCATTTCTGAATATGTACCAGGGTTCAACTGATATATCGCTTTGCAGATATTGGTCTTTCATTAAAAATCAGGGCCTTTCTTTCCAAAGGCATCATAAGGCTACGATGATGGTAGCAAAGTGGGTGGCTTTGGTGATTGATGGGGCTGGAATGGTGAGCTGGCGCAGAACGGAGCGGGAAAAGGAAAAATTCTTTATTTATAACATATGCTCATCAACTTGTTAATGTGCAGTGAAATCATTCATAGATTGTGCATCCCTTGGCTGATGCAGACCTGCCAATCACTTGCCTTCCTCCTCCCCCTCTTCTCAGTCACATAGTTGCGCCCTTGCACAGACTGCGATATTGTGATAACGCCTGAATAATGTGTCGCTTAAATTAACAGCTCTCTCGTTCACAGAGTATATAATAAGAATCATCACTCCTGAATCTGAGGCATTTTTGCTCAAGGCCAAGTATCTTGAGCAACAGAAAAATTTGTTAAAGCTTGCATTCACAGCAAACGCATGAGTATATGTCTATTGCATATGTAACAGTTGGCTGTAACCTTTCAACAGACATATGTAGCCTCTGTGATGAATCTAAAGCATATATAATTGTAGAGTATCTTTGATTTTTGCTTATTTTTTATGTATTTGCACAATGTCCCATAACTTAATTCCATTAAAGGTGCACTATGCAAGATCACCAAGGGTCAAATTAAGTGAGGACCTTTCAGACTCAACAGATTAAAAAAAAAAAAAAAAAAAAAAACATTGAGTAGGCACACCAAGAACCATGTAGACTCATTAAATTTGTTTTTTCCACCTATTATGTCATTTGAGTCTAAAGCAGAGGTTTTTAAAGTGGGAGGTGGGCACCAAAACAGTTCCTGGGGAGGCTCAGAGACTCAAGATGAAAACAATGTTCATGAAGGACATCTAACAAACAGATTTTTTATTAGATATCAAAAGGGAACCATGCTGGATTGCCTAAATATCTCTAAATTGGTTAAGGAGATAGTTCAGAGATACTTAAGGGGAATTATACCATATTTCCTTCTTACCTAGAATCAGCCTAGTTTTGTATTTACATGCAGTTTGAAATTAAGTCGAACAGCAGTATTAGACCCTTAATCTTAATTCAATTGTTGGATGTCTATGGAATAAATAATTCGATGATAATGATCGGGATATTTTTTGATATAAAATACTGTTTGTTGCATCTACAAGGCAAGTAAAAGTTTTGTACCCATGTTGGCTGGTTGGAACTCTCACTTGTCTTTAATTCATCAGATATTCGATTGTTCTTATGGTATGAAATAACATAAAACCCTATTCCCTGGTATACTGTATAAAGCGAAATAATTAAGCTGCATTTTTTAATAGCTTCCCTTTTTAAGTTTTTAGAAGATGCTTTTAGATGATGATTATTGTCTGTCTGAGAGCTTTTTCACTTTGTTACCTAATTGCCCATATCACAATAAACATCTATTTAACAATATTTTTTCTTGTATTGTTGTTTCAAAATCCCACCACATAAAAATTCCAACCAATAACACCATTACAGATTTTTGAACAACAACCCATCTATGTACCATCTAATGAAATGTTACTGGTACTGAAATGTTACAACTTAGCATCTTTAAAAATGACACAAATGGCAATATTGTACAGTAATGTATTTTTGAGTGTTCACCTCCAAACGATGGCTGTGCTCTGGTGGATAAAATGAGGAATTCAGAATTTATCAAGGGCAACATTATGTAAAAACACAGTCACTTTCCATAAATGTAACTGTAACCGAGGCACCACTAAAATAAACACACAAGGCTACAGCACTCTTTAGATGAAGTATCACACTAAGACACTAAAATAGTTCTTGAACCAAATAAAACTGTGTAAGACCATTTTAGTGCTATTGGTATTTGTGTGATCTCACCTATAAAATCTATCAACTTCTCTCTTTGTTGAAGTGCCCTAAAAGTTTAAAGAGGCTCTTTTCTTTATTAACTGCTTGGAAAACTGCTTAAAAAAACTATAAAAACTCAACAAAAAGTTGTTTCACAGCTCCTGGACAGTTGATGATTACTTACATCTCTGCAAAACAAGCCATATCTAGCTTATGTGTAACTGGGAATGGGAGTTTTGTTTCTCAGTAGGGTCTGTTAGCCAGTGGACTCCTACGGCGGCCAATCATCAACTGCAAGCAACAGGCACACTGCACCACACTGTAGCTCTAAGCCAATGAAAATGCTGCAATCTATAGACTTTGTTTATTAAATCTTTCTTTACAAAATTAAGTTTGCAACTTCCAATGACTTTAGAGAGCTACAAATATTGCCTTTTAAGTCAATGGCAAGCCTCATGTTGACGCTAGGTTAGCTAGCTAAGCAGTTAGCTGCCTGGCCAGCTAACCTAGTAGCTAAGAGAAGTGCCACTAATAATTATAGTACAATCACGAGAGACATAGTGCATGAAGTAAACATAAATGTTTATTTATTTGTTTTTTTGTTTATTTATAATTTACTGACAATAAAGTCTTGGTCTAGAGAGTCTTTGCACTTTGACTCTACAGGGAGATTTTTTAATGGAGGGGCATCAGCCCTGAGCAGCAGCATAATAAATCTCCTCATGGAGTCCAGATACTTGTGGTGGCGGCTGATGTCTTCTGATGAGACTGATAAGGCTGATGAGGCTGATGAAGTGATGAAACTGATCGCCAAAGCTCCATCTGTACCACTAACTCTGGTAATTATGCATAAGAACCCACACTTTGAAGATATTCAAACTGCTAAAATAATAACAACTGAGGGAGATTTCTAAAAAAAAAGTATAAGTGGCCTGCCAGACTAATGTCTATCATACACTAGAAGACTTTGAAAAGACTTTGAAAGACTTTTTAAAAGACTGACGTGTGACCCCCTCTCACATCGAAAGACAAAGTCACAGAATTTTTAGTCATGGACTCAAGATTTTGCAAAGACTGGGGATCTTGCCGTCACTAATTGCAAGACTACAACTAGATTCCTTTGAGATCATTTTAATTTATAGCAAGAAATTTACAGGAAGAAAAACTGTTGAACAATGGAGCAGACACAGATGTCAGGATGCACGTGGGCTCATGAGGGATTTAGCGGATTTAATTTGGCTGGACATGGTCATGGCAGAAAAACAACACATTAACTTGTGTTATATGGACTTGACGCTTGACTGGGACATACAGTAAGAAGTTAATTTTTTTTTCACCTGCTGCCGTGCATAATGCTTGATTGTGCGGTTACTACTCCTCACTCACTAATTTCTCATGTAGATTCTATTTGTCTTTAGCGTATCATATTATGCCTTCCTGCTGCAACAAATTCCACCACAGGTATCTGTAAAGTTTGATCATATGTATTCCTTCTTTGAACAGCATGAGGAGGCTCTAGCCCTGCTGGTCAACTTTCATCCTCTGAAAACTGTTGAGAGACTATTCCTTTCTTTGATATCCATTCATTCATCCCTTGTTTCCATTGATTGCCCTCCAAAGCGCAGATGGCAAACGAAACTTCTCCCCTGAAGAATTGTTGCGTCAACATCATTACCTGCTGTTTAAAAGCAATCTGTGAGCTGTTTGCTTGCTCATACCACCGCTGGCCAAACGGGAGAAGAACTAGATAAAGCTTTGATAATTGTCTGTGTGTCAGTGCCAATAAGGATGAGAGCCAATAGTGGACTCCTAGAGCTGCTGTTCTAGTCTGTACTTTCTACCAAAGGTTGCAAATGTCCAGGTACAACAGAACATGCCAGCAACACCATCTATATGATAACAACAAATCAAAACCACATTAAGTTTGGCATATAATGTATGACAGAGGTTCAGAGAGAAGCAGATAAAAACACTGTGGAGTAAGAGAGGATCTACAGTGGAAAGACTCCACATCACCCACTTAGAAACCCTTCATGGATCTTGAATGCAAAGAAACAAAAGCAGCTGCAGAAAATGACTTTCAATTCACTACTCTATCATTAGTAAGCTGCAGGGCATGTCATCTAAACTGCATGTCTCTTTTGGACATCTCTTGTACAATAATTGACAATTAAAGTAGAGTCACAATGATAATTTATTAGCTAATCATGTGGCTGATTGATAGCACTAGTCATTTTCTAGCTGACAGGAACGGCACATTATGTTAACAAGTGATAACACAGTTTTCTAGCCCTGCTACATGTTGCCAATAGCCTGCCAGGAGTACAAGACAGGTAGACTGTATGCTTGATCCCACTATGCCAGATAAAATGAATCGATTCCAGAGCAGTAATTAAATGGATTTGAAATAATAAATGGAAATGGTCTTGGTGTGTTATCACCAGACTGGGGCTTGTATTAGATATCCTTCTCTACCCTCTAGTTGTGATTTACTTATCTTGCTTGGTGCATACTGGTAAGCTAGATAGTAAGGTTCAACCAGTATTGGTGTTTGAAAGCTAATGCAGATTTTTTTTTTCTTATTAAACTTAAGCTGCCAACAGCTGCTATGTTATGACTATAGACAACATCTTTAATTTGATCATTTTCATGCCAGAAAATCCAAAAAGGATGGAAAAGCTTGTTGAACAGTTGTGGAATCTGATCAAAATGTTGCACAAAAATCAAATTATGGCTCATCAATTCAACAGCTTCCCATACCCAATAAGTGTTGTATGGAGCAATTATAAAACAAGTGCCATATTTCCTCAAATAAAAGCCGGCACTCAATTAAAATCCGGGTCTCCAATATTGGGAGAGGGGGAAAAATAAGTGCACTGAGTGCCAGCACTCCCCCCTCTCTTGTGATCAAAATTTTTTGGGGTGGTCAGTCCAAAAAAGGGAAACAGATCAGAAAACAAGGAGACATCCTACTAAAACATGAGCAAATATGAGCCTGCCTCCAGTAAAGGCCTGGTATCCTCTGCCATTGAGCTAAATTAAAGGATAATTCCGCTTTTTTTTTTTAACCTGGACCCTATTTCCCCTCTATCTAGGTCAAAATGATTAATAGGAGCAAAAAGTTTTGGAATCTGTCCAGTATTGAACAAGAACACTATAACTGGCAACTGCGAAATACGGCTAACATTATGCTTTCCATAATGTTGTCAGACACTTATAATATTAATCTGAGCCTGTCAGTGGCAAAACAAGCACTTTTAGTGGACGTACTTTGACGAGGAGAGGGTGCCCCATTGGATTACATTATAACCGTGTTTCACAATTGCTGGTTATAGCGTTCTCGCCCAATACTGGACCAATTCCAAAACTTTATGTTCCTATTAATCCTTTAGACCCAGATAGAGGGGAAAAAGACTCCAGGTTAAAAAAAAACTGAATTATCCTTTAAGACCCTGCCACTATTTGAGGCAATACGGTAGGTTATCAAGCAAACTTTATATTATCCATATTATCAGAGGTGGGCAAAATCTACTGGTTGCCATTTGATTCTTAAGAAAAGGCCAATAACAGCTTAGTATCTTGTCAAACTGATGTATCAGTCTAATCCCACTGGGTAGTGCCAAATCCCCAAACCACAATTAGCACTGCAGGTAGGTATCAGCAAGCACAAAAGATTTAATGTCATACTAAATATCATAATGATGTAAAAGCACCAAAAAAGCAGTTATTCAAGAGGCATCGCTTCAATTTAATTCTGGTTATTAACCAAAACTCTAGTTTCATAGTAATTGATGGGAAAAGTGTCAACAGCAATCATGCGCAGTTTGATAGTGATCCAACCTTACCTTGGTAGCGCAGCAGGACTGATCTGCCTTGAGACTTTTGGCTATGGAAGCGGATAGTGATTTGGTTGCTGCGGCTTCGGACTACCAATCCCCTCATCAGGATAGACTCGTTGGCCAGCATAGTGTTCTCCCCATTACCGAGATCTTCAAACACCACCTTGTCGCCCTCTGACAGGTTCACATTCATCACCTTGTAAGGGACAAAAAATAAAGGAGTAGTAGGAGTAATTTAGCATCATATAAACCCATATCCACCAAAGATCCACATTCACTAAAGACTTGTGCAGGGATGCATGCTATATCACCAAAATGTTATATATGACCAAATCTTACCATGCTAACCACTAATTGTGCGCAATGAGTGGAAAGCTTTTTTGTTTTTTATTTATCTATTTATTTTTTGTCTATGGCTTGTGAGCAGTTGTCGACACCTGTTGTAGACCCTTTGAAACAGTGCAATAGCCAAGATTTTATCATGAAGTGGCCACAAAGGCTTTATGGGTGGCTTAGAATAATACTGAAATATAGGCCATATGATAGGTTGATTAGGCTGATTGAATTGGTTGATTTTTCACCACTGAATGAACAGTGAATTTCCGTAGTATAATTGTACATCATAGTTTGACCCTTCTGAGCTACAGTGCCCTCATACATAAATAACCAAATCACGCACAGTTTACATTGTAATTCCCCATAGATTTATTATTTAACATTGAGTCATGGATGTCTACCTACTGTTGAACATCAAAGCATTTTATGAAATCTAGGTATTTATATCAACTCTGTCCTCTCAAGTAGTGGACCTAATTGCAATGGTAATTTATTTCTGGTAGAGCATAAGTTCTCAAATGTTGTGCTGCAGCACACTTGTGTGCCTCAAGGCAAGATCAAGGGTGCCATGGATTTTGAGAACTCAAATGCATTTTACTCGTCTAACATAAGCCTTCTTTACACAGAGCATCTAACCTGGGGGAAAGGTAGAGCAGATCCCACGTCAGTTTGTGTCAGGAAAAGCTGGTTAAAATAACCTGGTCCTGACACAGCCCACCATGTGTTATATCTAAATGAAAACTGGTAACCATCTCACACCACAAAGTGTTCCATCAACTTGTACAAACAGTAAGGTGGCATAGAAGTTGGGCTAGGCGGAGAACTGTGGCATATACTCATTTTGCGATTCTACCTTGAATCATCTGGCCTTAGTGGGATATACTGATATGGGATATATGTATATAGAGTGCAATATATTCAAGCCTTCCATCTGCAACTCCCAGACGAGCATCATCATCCTTTTGGGAGAAGCTCTGCACTCTCCTCTCCATTCCAAAACTGACAGTAGCTCACTCCATGGCTAAGTGTGCACTGCTTTGAGAAGGGATGAGAGCAGCTAATTTGATTGGTCATGCGTCACCGCCTGCGTCTGCGCCTTTACTCATGAAAACAGAGCCCAGAGAATGCTTGTGGAAACTGATCTTGATTAATTCCTTCCTGGCTCTGCTGTGGCATTTTTAGGCAGGTCAGCTATATAAAGATAGTAATATGCATCAAAAAATAGGCTGAATTAATTTTCAATGCAGCATATATTCACTGAGTTTCAGTGTAACTAGTCACTTCCTATATAAGCTATTTCTTTTTTTGTTTTATTCACCCGTGTCTAATTTGACTGGAATTTTTGTTGTCTTCGAAATCCCGGTACTGTATCAATTCTGAGCAGTGGTATGTTCAGGGATGCAAACAGGTAAGGGGTAAACAAGGTGAGAACATTGCATGGATAGAGAAAACGTGCCACAACTACGGGGGTCCTGGGAAGACATTCGCTTTACATGCTCATTTCTAGTTAATTTTAAGTATATTTGCATCTGCCTGAAAACTAATTCTAACCACCATTATGGGGTAAAACAACCCTACATAAAACGCACAAAAGGAATCAATAGATGTGGGAGCTGAGTACAACAATAAGACAGCCTGTTGTTCCAGTAGGGGCAATTATTAGCCATGCCCTATGGAATGGAGAGATTTACATATGGATGACCTGTAGATGTTCAATCAGACCATAAGCGCCTTGATAATACTATGTCCAATCCACAGCCCACTGCCTGAAAACGGCTACAACAAACACTGATAGGACTACAAGAATGTAAGTAAAACTTTTTTTACTACCAGCTGACATATTGAGCTGGGCATACTGCACAGGGCAGGAGACCAGAGGCCCTGCTAATAAGGAGGCTGAGTGAATCAACATGCTGCATTACCTGCCAGTGTTTAGTGAGAGACTAAAAGCCATTACGAAAGCCACAGCACCTAAACCAGACCAACAACAGCTGTACAGACAAAAATTAAGAGTTGCAGGACAATCGATATCATGGTTTAATCTCGCGTTAGGATTTAAATTCCCAGTGCATATAACAAGATCCGTGAGAATGAGAAGATTTGCTGCCATAATTAGTCCCCAGACGCTCCATCAATTTATTCATTAAGAGCGCTGCAGTTGCCTAGTCAGTGAGCTAGCTAACCGGGTTAATGTTAGCTAACAGGCTAACTGTGTGGCAGCATTTAGCGCCACAGGACGTGACACTGCCCAGCTGTAGTATTATGACTGTTTAATACCTGTAATCAGTTGATATCACAGCACTTAAAGCAGCAATGAGATGTACACTAGCTAACGAAAGCTAGCTTACTATGCAAACAGTCGTCCGCGTCCTGGTGTTAACTTACCCATCCAGCCCAACTTTATCTTGTGCACCAAACGCATCTAACCTCTGATGCCAGAGTTCAGCGCGACACAACCTCAGAACAATGAAAACACCTAGATCTTCTCCATAAAAATTTCCTGACATACAAAAGCAAACAGTGAGTCTTACCATACAGTACTTTATGTTGCTAGATAGATAGATAGATAGTTACTTTATTGATCCCAAGGGAAATTTAAGACACATCACTTCTCGTACCATAGAAACAGATAGGGCCATGATATAACGGACCACCCACTCTCCTTGACATCGGCTGTACTGTTGCCTCCAAGTACCTTTCGTAAGCTCCTTCACTCTAACTGGCAGACGTAAATATGAGTTTTTGCACATTCAACCAATTTTGTATCTAACCAAATCAACCTGACTGACCCCCATTCTCCTCGGATCTACGTGAATCTCGTAATCTCAAAACAGTGAATTTCGCCGAAAGGTGGGGAGTTTGCATCCATGTGTGTTATATTATCAAGTCAAATTGTAGTTACAGCTAGCTAACATAACATGAGTAATATGGGTTTAGCAACCAAACAACTACCTTTCTATTTTAAGAATCAACAAAAGAGTGAAAATACGATGCTGTAGTAATGTCGGTATAAACTTTTGAGCTTGGAGAAAAAACAGTCAATTACTTTATCTGTACACTGAAGGTGAAGGTACACGGGTTGGGAGCGATGAATGCGTCATGGTCAATTTTTCAGTGCGGTATGTCAACTTGTGGGTGAGGCAAAAGCATTCACAATCTCACTGTTTATCTTTTGAGGGATACATTTTAAACTTTCTAAACTCCTAAGGACAATTGAAAATTATAATAAAAGAACTTTTGGGTGGCACACTGAGAAACTGTCTGGCCCAGGCTGCCTTGGCCAAAGTGTGCCAACGTGCCTGCTTTGAAAGATGGTGAAAAGACTTGGCACAGAGTTTGTCCATTCAGAATAGTTGATATCATCGCTGCAAAATACCAAGCAAGTCAGAAAGCAAGGCAGAGGGTTTTTCATCCTAGAATCTCAGATTAGATCAGAGAACACTCCAATTATGAGGGACTTTATGGTGCATGTGAGCCAGCCATGGTAGACTAGTCTTACAACTGGAACCGTTTGCCCTTGCAATTGATTAAGGGGCTAATTTTTGCACAAGGCTCCTTTTGACAGCTGGCTTGCACTTCAGCTTCAATTTCTTAGAGGCAAAAACTTTGAGCTCCTAACTCAAGCAGTTGGGGTGCAAAAAAAACAACAACAACAACAACAAAAAAAAAACATCCTAACTGCAAAGTTGGTGAATCTGGACCTTAAAGACACAGACCATTGCAGCTGTTGATTATTGAAACATTTTTCCAGGAACAGTTCAGTCTAATGGGGTGGTCATTAGCACTAAACCCAGATGGAAATCCATTGCGTTTCCCATACACATCAATTAAAAACCCATATGAATGATGAAAAAATTAGTCACATCCAGTGGCGGAAGAATACCGCACCGTATGCAAAGATCCGAGTTCACACTGAACTTTGAAATTTGACCTGCAAATTCGCAAAAAAAAATCTGCAGACTGAACTTGGATGTGACTGCACATTAGTCAGACATTCTACAATGTATGACACTCTGGCACAAATCAAAACTAAGAAATATGGAAAAGCCAAAAAGCCAATGTAGTCACAGTGATTGCACTGAAGATAGGCCTGATAATTGTCAACCCGTCCTCTGCTGACAGCATGTCTATGGCTTGGGAGCAATGCCACTTTGTCACTCCAGTTTTTATCACAGCAGGTATATCTTTACTCAGGCGTTAAAGGGATACATCTTGTCTTCATGTGGCCCTCCATAGATCATATCAACTGCATCCTATCTCACCTAGCTGGCAGACGACGAATCCTCAGTTCCCTTGAGAGAACCTGGTGAGGAAGGCTGTCTGCTGAAGGGTATCAACAGACAGGACCTATCTGTCATATACAGTGTGATAATATTATATGAATATCCAAATCAGAGGGAAATCAGAGATAACATGTTCATGGTTAGAGGTTCAATGAATACTGTGAATGTCTGATAGAATAAAAATACTCATAAGAGACATACATATATTATGCTATATATAGCACTTTACAGACGGCAAGTAGCTAAGTAAAAACTAATGTTAAAACAGCTTTGGAAAAAAATGCAGAGGTTGCAGGTGTGGACGTCGTCTCAGCTTTCATTTTGGTGCTGTGCAGAGGTTTTCATCGTTTTCATCTGCTGTGACATTATTCAGTGCTTACATGTTTACCAGGTTTTTGTGAATGACCATGCTCCTAAGGGCACAAGACACTAGACACAAGACACTACCAAACAGAATCCCTTTAATAAGTACTTAATTTGTACCTGGAAACACACCACACCCCTTAATAAGTTCTTAATTTCCATATTGAACCCCTTAATGTCACGTAATGATTTAAAAAAATTAAAGTGCATTTCATGGGTATCTCAGTAATTGTGGAAAAGGCAAGATTCAATTAGTTAAAATCTATGAGATTGGTTTACATAAGATTTCGGGAAAAGAATGTTCAGAAGAGGAGGTGACGCCGGAAGTTTTCTCCACCATTTTCAAATCTTCTGTGGTTTGGGCTTGGGTTGTGACCGGTAAGTTATACCTGCAGTTCAGTTCAGTTCAGTTTCAGTTCAGTTTGGTTTATTTGTTATGTGCAGGTTAACACAGGGTCAACGATACAATGAAATGTGTTTGACGAGAAAAGACTTTAGCTATTAGTGTACATGTTTAAT
>OMKZ01019153.1:9555-22412 GCA_900302535.1 Neoniphon sammara
GTAGTTCCGTTTTTTTTTTTTTTTTATTTCTTACAGTAAAAAATCTTGAGCTTCCTGTTCTTGTGAAGAAGTATACTTGCCTAAAGCCTGGTTTATGCTTCATGTGTGAACAAATGAAATAAACATGCACATGGTCAAAAAGATGTCTTTGCAACCAAAACAACTAGGAGCCTTGATTGCATTTAGGAGTTGGTGTGTGAAGTTGCACACCAAATGAAATCTGAAACAATCTGGAAGGTGCCTCAGTTACATAAATGGCACTCAGCTGAGGATTGGCTGAATGAAGAGGAACCGGAACCACTGGCTGACTGCTGTGTTTAGTTTTTGTAGTTATTTTTAACTTTGTAGGCAATTTGCCTAGCTGAATTGTCCTGTAGCTCCGCTAAAGTATTGCTGTGTTAAAGTGTGTGGTCATGATGAGTGGCACAAAAAGTACATACCTGGGCATTAATGCCCAGGTATGTGGACAGTAGGGATGCACATCTTTATTGAATTTGCTCTGATCAAGTTTCACATAAAATTATCAATCGATCATCATTTACCCCAAACCCCAACAAGCACAGCATGTGTTTTTAGTTTTTTTTTTTTTTTCACTTTCCGGTTTCATAGACTGAGAGGCATGTGAATTGCATTAATACATGCATGTGGACACACACTGTATGTACATAGATATTAGTGTCTTTCAAAAGACTTTTATCTGCAAAGAGTGTAATATCAAGAAGTAAAGATATTTTTCCCCATTCATACCAGTGCGTATGTCATTTTGCAGTTTGTTGACATTGCTTCCTCTAGCCTCTATGTGAACACATAGCCTATATTAACATAAGCTGACCTTGGTATCAAATGATTAGTTAAATCCACACACTCACAGGCACCGTGCCATCAGTTTGAGCTCCAGAATAGTCTACTCCAAATTATATTTAAACCTGAGAGTCTGTTTAGCTAGCCACTCAGTAGTAGACCAGATTAAGGCAGTTAGCAGCTCTCGCTGCATGGGGTGAGAACATTGGCTTGGACTCACACTGGGGAGACAGGGTCTGATGTTCTGCTCTGTTTGGATTGGGAGGATTAAAGTTCTTGCTGTTTGGTTGTTGTGTAACCATATCAGAGCCAGGTAATCACTGCTGCTTGTCTGCAAGTTGTTTTCCTGCTTGTTTATGTTTGGCCATTTTTTTCTATTATGCTATTTCAAGATGCAGAAAGATGTTTTTGTAGGCACACTGTTTAACACTTTTTGTAAAACTAAAACTCATCTAGAGAGTTAACATGAGTGCAGTACAATGATATATTGGAATACTGGAATATTGCCCCTGAAAATGAAAATGTGTCCTCATCGCCATTGCATCACCCCACTGCTGTGCCTGTTTTGTAAACATTGTGTTGGAGAGGGTGGGGCAAAGTGCAACAGTGATGCCTGTAGGTGGGCATATAGCACCCCTTTTCCACTGCAGCAGAAACCTGTTGGCTGCCCTCGACTCAATAAGGCATGAATAACCATTTGCGCCCATATCACCTTTGGTAGAAGTGGTTTTCACTCAAACCACATTCAAGACCACACCTGCATGTTCTGGGACACAAATGACACAGCACACATATCCTCTGCTGTGTATTGAAGTACATGCATAGCGCCTGCCAGTCAAAGAGAAGCAAGCTGAATAGCAAGACAGCTTAACAGGAATGATGCACTGTTGAAGAGATAGCGATGTTGATGTTGTAGAGCAGAGTAGCAAATCTGATGTCGTTGATGCCCTCCCCTTATATGTAGGAACCTGCTGGTGTGGTGTGAATGGCGCCTAGACGGGATGCTCATTCTGCAGTTGGCTGGTGTGAATTGTTCCAACACAGGTTGCAGAGCAGAGTCAAACACTGGGTACTACCTGTTAGGCTGGTGTGTAAATGGCATATGGATGGGTGGGGACAGGATGCCTATGGTCAGAGGTGTGTCAGTGGTACTGATTTCTGACTGGGAATGTCAGACTGTACAAATACTGATCCAAGACCTACAACTAAGAGATGGCTCACTGGATCAGTATTAGCTTAGCATTTGTCCTCACTGTTGTAGAGAGAAAAAAAATGATATACCTGCTAGGAGAACGCTTTTTTTTTTTTTTGCCAGATTCTCAAACTGAAATGAAATGAATGAATTTATGGAAATAAGCTGCTAGTGTCTGAACTCATACAAAAAAAGGAGAGATATTGATACATTCAAGCACAAATTATTTAAAGTTGTAGGTTTAAAAGCTAATTACATGAGAACATTTTTGGCAATAGCAAATTTGGAATCGCAATAGGGATTAGAGCAAAAAGGAGCAAAATTAAGAAATTAAACAAATGAGAAATTCAAAATGAGATACTTAGCATCTTATGTACTACATATCTCCCATTCTTTTGCGATTACTTGAACAATCAGCAGTATTTTGCCTGCTGTACCAGTAAGGTTTGTGTTCCATTGGAGACACGCGTGAACTGATGACTGATGAACTTTTCTAGAATTGTTTTATCTGACCTATGGATAAGTCAAAATAAATCCTATTATTAACTGTAGCTATTTAAACTGTCCATCATCCCATGGTGGATGCAGTTATTACAGAAGGTGTTGCAGTTTTTTTCTACTTCAGCGATCAGCTTCACGACCAGGGTCATTCATGCCAGCATATTAGACTGTGTTTCAGTAATCTATTTAGAATATTTGTTAATTTTAATGGGTTATTTTGTATTGAACAGCCATGCAAATGCGTATGGGTGAAAAATTAACATCTCATCTGCAACTTCTGCAGTTGGTATAGCATCTTTCATTTATTACATCTGAAACACTTTAAATGTGTCAAGTGTAGCAGCCTGGTTATGTGCACCCATGGGCTCACGCTGTATGTTCTTTGGTATACAGCCATTTGTTCCCGTTTCTCCTCCCAGCTGTGTCGTGTGACCTTTCAGAGTCAGTGTGTATCACCGCCTTTGCCTGTTGCTGATGTCTGCTCATCCATTGAAGCTCCCTTTCCTTAACATCAAAGTAAAAAATTCTGCAGGGCTTGGATTAACTGCATCTGACAGCAAGGGAACTGATCTGTGATTGCCAGTGAGATTCTGTTTGCGGATCATTAACTCATTAATAGCAAGGAAACTGGCCTTTAAATTTGCATTCCTTCTCTGAAGTGTTTGGAAAATATCTTAGTGTCAGACTACAGAAATACAAATGCTTATAAGCAGTTGTGAATCTATGATGATGGACATTTCCCCTCTAAATGACCCATTAAGACGGAACAATTTAGTACAAATGAACATGCCAGTGTGTTGGTTAAGCATTGACCCATATACCCTTTTCGGATTTAGGTTATGTATGTATAAATATTTATATCTATAAATATGGCCAACTGTGTGTGCCCTAGCTATTGGAGTATATTGATGAGAGGAAATCTGTAGCTTTAACCACAACTCAGTCTCAACTTATGCTGACATCATTCAATTTAACCCTGATTGGGCCAGATGGTTCATGTTACAATACTAAATTGCTTTAAAACAGAACAATAACACTGGTCTTTTTGTATTACTGTCAATTATTCTATGTGCTGTTTTTTGCTTTTTGCTTTGGACAAAATACAGTGGCAGCTGAGTGAGACAGACAACCCAGACTGCACTGCGCCTAGTGTACATTATGGGAAAATAAGACAATAAAGTAATAAATCTACCCTCTGCTTTTTACCAGTTCATCCTATCATGGCGAATACATGGTGTAGCCTAACAGTGGGCCCTGCCTCTCAAACAAAGAGGCAGTGTGCAGTCCAGTGCCATGCTGTGTTTGTCTGGCCATTTATCTGTCTGGACGGTGCTGGCCTCCTATCACAGTCCTCAGCCCAGTTACAGTACCTGCTGCCATGTGTTTTGCTGATTTGATCTGTCTCTGGTGGCCCGTGGTGTCACCGACTGTTACAGTCAGTGCCATCCCAGAACGCCGTAGTGTAAGCCATCAGCAGCTCACATTTAAATATAATAAGTATCATTGTTCTGTGGTATTGTTGAGTGGGGAATTCAGTGAGCTTATTAACCCATTTACAAGGCTCCTTAGGTTTTAGAAAGGCTTTAATTAAAATACTGCCAAGCCTTGTGGATTTGGGGTAGAACTTCCAAGACCAAATCTTAGGGTATTTTATTAACGGCTTGAACACCTAAGCAGTTAATTTAGTAGGTAAGGAGCAAATCATCTGTTTCCACCTGAACTTGTAATGTTAATATCGGTAGAATTGTGCCGGTGCACCAGCTGCAGCCCAGCAGTGAGGCTGTAAATGTGGCCAGGGCAAGGAGCGGTAGGCATTTCTTTGTTGGAACAGCTGGAAGAAGGGAGGGAGGGAGAGAGAGAAAGAGGAGAAAGGAAGGAGGGAGGAGGAGGGGAGGAATCGAGGGTTGTGGGGAGGCACTGGAGGGTGTAGTCTGAGGGGGGGAAGGAGAGGAAGGCAGACAGAAAGAGGAAGAGGGAGGGGGGGCGTCTCACACTGTCATCAGACATGTTGCTGCAGGCATGCTGGTGCCACATGCAAATACTCCACATGGGCTTTCACAGTGCAGTGACCACTGGCACTGTAATAAAGCACTGTACTTCAACAGACACAATCTTTATCTCTCTCTCTCTCGATCTCTCTCTCTTTCTCTCTTTCTCTGGGTTCTACATTTTTTACACACTAGTTCTCTTTTGTCTAAGATCAGCGGGGTCACAGTGGCCCTCTGTCCATCTTTGCCTTTGTTTTTCTCATGCACGCTTGATACAGCGGCCTTTTCTTTCTGTCATTCAGATTATTTTTTTCCAAGTCCGCTCCCCCAGCTTCTCCCTGACACTCTACAGCATTGATGGGAACTCAGATTGTCGGCTCCCTCGTGTACATGTGCACAATTTGTCACCTTGGAGCAACAGTCTTGTATTGTGTTGTAAAGTAAATTCATCAAGGAAATGTGTCTCTCTTAATATCCAAGTTGAAAGAAAACCAGGAAAAACAAAGTTAATGCAGTTACCACCACATATATCAGAACTTAATAGATGTTAATACAGTGTAACGGCCGGATTGGGCTGCCGTAAAGATGTTTAACTGTTGCTCAGGGAGGTTAACTGTTTTCATCATTCACTGCTTCTTTACCATCTTTAGCATTTAGACAGTTTTGGATCCTTTGTTAAGGCTGCGTTGTGTCCTTTGCTAACAGGCTGAAGTTCTCCCTTATAAATCGAATACATTTGCTTTGACTGCTTTTTCCGTAAAGGCAACTTAAAAATTTAAACTCTCCACCATCTACTGTCAAAACCACCTCAGACTTCTACACTTTGTCAGTGATGCTGAAAAGATAAAAGTAAAACAAACATGCATACATTAAATGTAACAATTTCATAGGTATTTCATGGATTAAATCACCCTTATTTCTAACATGATCATTTCTAATTTGTGCTGTTCTAAATTTTAAACTCTGCAGAGACTTTTATGTATTGTAATTATTTGTAAATGTAAATATCTGTGCATACTGCACCTTCTTTCAAGGACTAGGGGTTAAAATTCGCTATCTAGCTATATCTCTGTGCAATGCATCAGACTTCTTGGAAGTTAAGGGTCTTAATTGTGTGTGGTCCCTATTAAATAAATAAAATAAATATTAAATCTAGATCTTTTGGGGTAACCATAACACGCAGGCTTGGTGATTTGTCTATTAGTCCAGTACAAAAACAAAGTGAATCCAACTAACATCTGAAGTGGAGACAGAAATGGACAGAAAGTGAAACAAACAGGCGGAGAAATAGATGGGAGCTCTATTAACAAACGGGTCAATATCTATTGGCAGCAGATGCTTTCAGGCAGTAATTCTATACCATGTGTCAAGGACATCAGTAGGACATCTGAGTGGTGCAGCCACTACCAGTTTGCATCAATGCTGCAGACAGACTGTCAGGAGCATCATTACTGAATGCACTGTGCAACAACAATAATAACTGATATTTGTAAGCATCTTTCAAGACACCCAAGGAAACTGCACGCTGAGTCGGTGAAATATAAAAGTAGGAAATTACAAAAACAATAGTAACAGACTGGATTAGGCTTTTGCTCGGCAGAATGATCTGTGTCTCTACAAATTTGTGTGTGTGTGTGTGTTTACTATGCATTTGTGTAATTATACCATCGTGGACTGGTCGCAGGACAGTAAATCAACTGTGGAGTGACTTGGATTGGTCTGCTTTGCAGGCAGTGCTCTAACCAGTCATTAGAGAAGCATATACTCTTAGAATTAGTATTGTATATATATTTGTGTGTGTTTGAATGTATAGAGTTTGTGTGCATGCAGAATCCGGCCTTCGGTAAGCCTGTGCACCATAACACCTGTACTCCCATGTGACGATCAGTGTTTTGTTATCAGAAGTCCTCCAAATATCTTTTGTTTTCTTCCATAATCAGGCGATTGACATTTTTGCTTTTTCATGATCATGTGTTGTGTAATCTGAGGTTGGACTGGAATGTTGTTTTGGGATTAAATTTAGGAATCAATATTGTGGCATCAACAATACATTGATTTCACTGCAAGTCGTGGATGAGTGTTAGACGGCTGTCTGGTCATTGTGTTTCCCATCCCCTTGATTTAGGGAGACACAGTGTTGCAGCACAGTAATGTAGAAGATGAAGGTCAGAGGTGCCTGAATATCATTTGTGGTAACTGTTCATGGTTCTGATTGACAAGAAGAGAGGCTAAGCACACACAGCAAGCTATTTTCAGTGCACAGCATCACAAACTGCTTCTGTCAGTCATAAGTAATCAGGCTAGTCCAGCAAATAGAACGTCACCCAGAGGCAACAGATGATTGATTTTGTTCTCATACTGTCTGATACACTGAAGCAATTCTTTTTTCTCTCTCTCTCTAGAATATATGGATAGAAAGAAAACCATGGACCCACACTAGACTAGGACCGTCTAAAAGTCTAATTTGGTTATGAATAGACTGAAATCAGTCAAACGTGACTGAAATCAATATTATACCAATAGTGTGATAGGACACCAAATATCTGGGTTTTGGCATTTTGTAATATTGTGATATGGCAAAAGTGGTTTTAAAGGCTGCGTTACAGTAAAGGGATGTGATTATCTGAACTTATTAGACTGTTGAAGCTGTTATTGCTCTTATTTGCCTCTGCCTGCTTGGTCATATCCACATTTCCACATGATTGTTTATCAAAAATCTCTTGCATTCTCTTGCAAGTATCTTATGAAAGCACCAGCAGTCACATTATTGATATCGCCCAGCCCTAATACTGACACATGAAAGCAGAGTGTAATTAACAGACAGTGTGAACAGAGTTTCTGTCCAGAGTTGGTTCAATGTGCAGTTTTTTCATTATTCAAGAGTGTGGAGGATTTGAGATGCTGCTCTGCTGCTTCTTGCCTTTTACTGAGGCTTGGAGGAGTCTTCTTGTTGGGTTGGATGTTTTCTTCCATGATGGCGCTAGGAAGCATGAGCATGCTAAAAACAAACGAGAGAGAGTGACAGAATGAGAATCTATTGAGCTGGGCGTGGGGAGCTAAATCAGTTCAGTCAGCTGTTAAAAAAGACAAACCACAACAGTGCGAGGTCAACAGTAAATAAAGACATAAAGGCTGTAAAGTCACCACCTGCTTCTGTTAATGAAATATACTTCTGTCTGCCAAGTGTTCAGTATTTGTCTGCAGGCATTTATCCCTGGCAGAGACAGGGATGGGATGAGAGCTGGGGAATGGCATGGCTGGGATGAGTGGGTGGGACAACGGCTTGTTTGGACTGAGCTGTGAAATAAAGTTTGCGCAGCGCGTGGCATGGGCCAGGCTGGTGCTGCATCTGGGACAGGGGCATAGAACCCATAGAATTTCTCTATAAACAGGACACGTTGGCAGTCGATTTGACCTGCAAGCTGCAATCCACCAGGCTAATCAAAGCCACAGCATCAATGCATGGGTGGATTATACTACTACTCACACAAGGTCAGATTAGGAACTATTGACCCTGCTGCATGGTGTGCAGATTAAAGCATTAGTACCTAAAGGCACATAAAGAAAAGCAACAGGGCGGTGATAAATAGGGAAATTGTCAGCCGGGTAGCACTTGATCTCTTTGTGCAGGGAACAAGCAAAAGAATCCATATGGAGACAACTAATTCATTATTATTGTTGTTGTTATTAAATCTATTAGTAGTCATAGTATTAGTAGCAGTAATATGATATGCCTTTTTAGTACAGTTGATACTAACAACAGTGTACAGTAATGACAGTGTATTTTTAGTATCATATAAAATGTCTAGTGTCATCTAAATGGCTTCTGTCATTTGATCAGTAACGAGTAAATTGAATTGGCTCCTGCAAATTCAGTACACACCAGTTCAAATCAAATCAAATTTTATTTAAAACATTGGCCAAAACTAATGAAAGTACTCAGGATACAGCACTCTTCATTATCATGGCATTAGATAGGCTGGTAGCCAAAACCAAAACAAAGGCTTTAGGCCTTGCGTAGCTGACTTGCTGGCTGTAAATGCCGAGGGCTCCCCAGCGAGTCCCCGGGGCTCAGCAGATACCATTCTGCGTGCTCCAGGGCATAAATCCTCTTTGCATGGCTGGTGATCAAGCCATGATGTAAAGGAGCTTAGTAGCAACAGGCAGGCCGGCAGGACGCTGCTTCCCTGTTGGCCAGGGGTCAGGTGATCACGTACAGCACTCAGAAGAGACAGACAGCAGGGAGGGGGAGGAAAACAACACAGAAGATGGACATCGAGGTGGAGGAGTTGTATGTGAATGGTGACAACAGGGATAGTGAGTTTGGACAGACAGAATAGCACAGGTGAGTCATAGCCAGAACCTTTTAGAGGTAAAGACTCAATGTAATATGGGTGAAAAACTCAACAACCATGGCAGTGTTGGTCTGGGACACTCAGGAAGGCATGGCAGAAAACAGAGAGCTGAGCTGGCCCCAATTTTGATTTGTTGTCAGTAGTGGATCTGCATTTCTTCTTTAAGAGGTGGGAAGCTGAGAGGGTCTAAGGTGAAACACTGTTGTTACTTTACAGTTGTCGCTGGATTGAATATTTGGGCAAAGTGAAATGTAAACAGCTGAACCTTGCCACCTCTTGTGGGACAAAAGCTCATCTTGGTGCTTGTTTAGCAGTGGAGTCGACATGGATGGATATCAGTTGTCTTATTTTAAATTTGATGAATGCAGTCATATCAGGTGCAAATTCAAAGTGGTAATTTGAGGTTGTAATGTGCCTTTTTAAATATAGACTAGGATTCCATGCAGATGAGATAAATGCTGTAACATGAAAGCTCCATGGTGAATTCTCAGATGACTTACTTTACTCATCCCTCTCTTCCTCCCCTGCACAGGTCCCATCCCTCCTTCCCTTCCCCTCCGCCCCTGCCACTCATCCTGGAGCTGGTTGCCATGGAGAACTCCTCGGTGGCATCCGCGTCGTCTGAGGCGGGGAGTTCACGCTCGCAGGAGATTGAAGAGCTGGAGCGCTTCATCGACAGCTATGTCCTGGAGTACCAAGTGCAAGGGCTGCTGGGAGACAAGGCTGACGGAGACCTGGACTTGGACAATGGTGGCAAGATGCCACAGGTTAGAGGCTTGTCCATTAAACAGATGGCATGCTTTTATTTGTGGCGAATTGATTAGGTTAACATCTTTATGCTATCCTCAATGCCAGTGTTTACAGTCAGGGTTCCCCTGGTCGCGGAAAACCTGGAAATGTCATGGAATTTTAAAATATCATTTTCCGGGCCTGGAAAAGTCATGAAATTAAGTAAAATCATCAAAAGTTATGGAAAAGTCATGGGATTTAATTTTGTTGTCTGCAAAGAAATTAATTACAGTAATCTCCCATGTAACGTTTTGCTGTGCAAGACCGAATTTCTGTCTGATGGCATAACATAACATGCATTGATGCCTGACTATGTTACGCTCCTTCAATTTCACTTCTGTTCATGTACTTATAGGTTGTGTATGGTCATGGAAATTTTATTATCGGTCCTTGAAAAGTCATCGAAAAGTTTTGAAATTTTGCGTGTGAAAATGTGAGGGAACCCCTGTACAGTAGAGGCTCTGGTGTCTGAAGTTAGCATCTTACAAGCTGCTTAGATTTCATACAGGTGTTTAGTACAGCTGGTTATCACTGAGACACAAATGAAAACAATCAAATCAGCTGTTAACTAATGATAGCGATGCTTTAAAAAGAGGCACCAATTATACATGTCTTAGAAAAAAGTTTTGGCTTTAACCACTGGTAATGATAGGGTCATTATCAAGCCAAATTTACTTGGTACTTCATTTTTCTCCTCATCCTCTGCTCAGTGCATCAAAGGCTGAACACACACTCACACGCCACTGTGAAACTGGGGTAGTTCACCCGTGGGATTGCAGTGCCCAGCTGGAACCTCACAAAATAACCCAGAGGTTCTAAGTATAGGCTGAAGTCATCGTCCAGCTTGTGTAGAAAATGAGAAAAAAAAAATCTGTACTGGAAATGTGTTTTGGCATCTGTATGGAGAAATTGAAGAGTGCGCTGCTTGACAAGTTTTGTGCTACCTTTGCATTTGTTTGTGGTCTTTGTTTACGTCCAAACGAACCTCGCATTCACAAATGACAGCATCATCTTCTGCCCCCGTTTCTCTCCTCCAGTGGACAGAGGACTGCAATGACAAGAAAGATGGCAGCTGGTCATCTTCTCGAGGGCGGGGCTCATCCAAGCCAGTACGTGTGCCTGTTTGTGTGTATGCATGCACAGTCCAAACTCTACAGCTGTTTTTTGGAGGGACATGAACAGTAATACATAAAGTTCGGCATCATTTTCCAATTTTTTTTTCTTTTTTCTTTTTTTTTTTTTTTGGATACCTGGTCAAATGAATGCATTTTAAACAGCTTTTCATCAATCCATTGATTTGCTTTTGCAGATGAATACATATTAGTGGTTAAACCAGTTGAGTTCATTGCACACTTGGAGGCAGATAGATGGGATTCATGCCTCTCAGTGTGTGATGATCTCTATTGGTTTAACGTGCAAGTGATTCCTGTGTACATCAGCACATTGAGGCATGCACTGCTCTGCATGGAGCGATTGCACAATATTCTCACATATTAGTGGTGTTTATTCTGTAGTTATATATATATATATATATATATAAAATCGTGGCCATGTTAACATCTATAAAGTGCACCATCTAATGAATCAAACTGTAATTGAGATGTTGGCCTGCCATTAAGTCAATGAGGCTGTGGTGACCTTTGGATTCATTTATAATGAGAGTTATGATCGTGTAGCTCTATTGCAGTGAATGAAACACTAAATCAAAATGAAACGATGTGGAGAAATGTCTGGCAATGCAAGACTGCTAACATAAACGTTTTGGCCCGAACTGTTAACATTCACATTGTCAGGACAAGCACAGTATAGTCACAAGAATGTGAATTGCACATCAGCCCCTGTCTGTTACTTCGCTAAGTTTAGATCAAAGTTTGGATCACATGGCCATTCCTTGACTTCATCAATTAAGCATCAGATGTATTTCACTTTGCAAGAGTCTTTTGTTTAAAAGCAAGATAAACTGTCGTCGAGTGGTCACAGGTGGATCAGATGATCTCCAGCTCACGCTCCAGGCATTAGCTCTTGGCTCTGCCACAGCATGTTGGCATGTGGAGCAAAGTACCTTGCTTTTTCTCTGCCCTGTGTGTATGTGTGTGCACCTGTGTGCATTGGATCACGTGCATGTGTGTGTGTGTGTGTGTGTGTGTGTGTGTGTGTGTGTGTAGATCTACACATGCCTCTTGAAGTGGAGCTTAAGCGATGTCTTTGAATATGTATTAAATAATCTTGCATGGTCTGTGTTGTTCCGGGTTGGCTGTCATGTCTTTGTCACACTGTCTTCTTCTGTGCTCATCCAACACCACCCAGCCAGAGCATTGTATTGATTTAAGCAGAGCTGGGTGCAGCTATATGACAGTTCAGATATTCATTAGTTAGGTTGACATTCAAATCTAAATTTCAGATTGAAATGTGCTTTGAGTGTGTCCTCGGTTGGCTGGTTGCTAAATGAGAGTGGTTCTTCTTAGCCTATACAGCTTCTTTTGTTGTCTAACAAGTGGCACTGAAACCAGCTGGTGCCAAAGAAATCAGTTGTTTGTGTGATAAAGTTCAGTTCCAATTATTTTTTATGCAGCAAAACATTGGGATACAACCGGTGCACAACAAATGTGATCACCACTAAAAGTATTTGTGAAGAAAAATCCACTGAACTACATTGGATTTCCAGTATATGGCCCTTTTAGATTGACCAAATGCCTTTCTCATTTGATTCAACTTAGCAAAACCCCACTTCATATGGGATAGTGCTCTAGCTGCTATTTATTCGATCACATACAGTCATGCAAAGCAACATTTCACATTATCCAGCGGCATTGGTTTTCTCTGCTCTTGGCTCTGTATGTGTTGCTTGGTCTCTCCCCCTCCTCCAGCCTGTTTAAATTTATATGATGAAGAAGGGACGGCTACATCTTCCTATTAAGGCTGACCTCAAGTGATTCACAGTTCCTCTGCTTGCTTAATGGCTTAATGCTGCTGGAGCCAAATGATGCTATTGATGGCTAGCAGGGAATGCTACTGTATGATATTAGGGCAAGTAATTGAATAACTCCAAATGAAATAACTGTTTATTATATTGACAAAGGTTAAAGTGTGTGTGTGTGTGTGTGTGTGTGTGTGTGTGTGTGTGTGTGTGTGTGTGTGTGTGTATACACGTGCTGCCCTGCTCCACCATAAAGTCTGAGTACAGTACAGTTGGTCATTGGGGTTCTTGGAGATTAATTGGTCTGAGTGTAC
>OMKZ01019154.1:0-11722 GCA_900302535.1 Neoniphon sammara
GAAAAAAAAAAAAAAAAAAAAAAAGATATGTTGTTCCGTTTTACAGTCACAACTGCCACAGCCATACCATATCTAAAGCAGAAACTGAGCCATCACATTCATCCCACCATCTTACAGAGCACCGAGCCTCCTCACTAAAGGATAAACAATGCTCATGACTAAAGCACAATCGCTGCATACAGTAAAACTAGGCGCTAAAAACCATGTCCCTTTCACACATATCTTCACTTAAAGCTAAAGTGTGTAAAGTGCTTTCGAACGCGGAGACAGCGAGACTTTTATCTGAAACGTGATCAAAGCCTCAAGGTGCAGAGGTAGTGCTTGCCTAAACCTGCAGAGCAGAGGCACATTTAGCTTCAATGGCAAATGCTGAATCCTCAACAGAAAGAAATAAAAAAAAAGACACAAAAAAACCAAAACAAAAGAATCACAGCATCACAGCATAAATAAATGGTGTGGGAGAGGACTGGAAAAATGTGAGAGTAAGTAAGCTTCCTGTTCACCCAGGGCACACAGACAAAGGCGTTCTTGTTTAGAGGGCATTAAACCACAGACTCACATATGCAGCAAGGCAACACAATCAGACAACCTACAGACAGACATCAATGATACCATTATGTCTTCTTCTGTATGCATTTCTAACATGTTTTCATTTTTTATCACAATCCAGTAAACCTCAGCCGCTCCTAAACATTTTTCATAATCTTTCCAAAGAAGAAATCTGGGTTGAACTGGTATTCGGGAGGCAAAATGATCAATTCATTTGCACATACAAGGTTTTGATAGCTTGAAAAAGAACATAAGATCCAATGAAAAATGTGGAGAATATGGTTCATATTATAGTCTACAAATGCATGTAATATCTATGGAGATGCAAACTGATACAGGGCCATTACAAAGCCTAGGTATATATCAGCAGATAGTGATAAATCTGTTTTGCCTGAACTTGAAACTAACTTAATATATTGAACGTGAAGAGATAAATGGAAGTTCTTTCTTCAAAATTACTTGCACAAAGTGTTTAATATTTACAAAAGTTCCTTAGAGATATTCAATTCTGTGTGCTCAAAAGAGTAAAATCAGAGCAACTTTGAGGCTTGACGAACGGAAATTTGACAACCTATCAGCCATCATCATCATCATCATCATCATCATCATCATCATCACCACAAACAAAAAAAAGGAGACAAATTTCCCATGTAAGCAGCAACTGATTTTCAAATTATTGGACTTAATTGTTGAATCAAAGCCATTACGCTCGATTAGAACTGCTGTTTAGTGGAAATGATAAATCTGTGAGCACAACTAGAGAGGGATGTGAATTTTTACTCTGCCCAGAGGGGGGGCAACCAAACTACTGAAGCCTCCCTCTCTCCTTTAATTACAATGGCGCTCTATCAATCCAAAGGAGAGACCTCCCAAACACAGTCACTTCCCTCAGCTGCTCTCCCTCTGCATCCCTTCCTCCCAGGACTGATGGTAAAGCTCTCCAATTTCTAAGGCAGCGCTGGGCACAGTCTCAAATATCAGCTCAGGTTTTAATCTGACCACCTAATGGGATTATTCAGACACAGGCCTTCATTACACACATGAATGAGAGAGCAGAGCCAGGTCACCCCTGCCCAAGAACACATCCTCCCACCAAGTCCAAAGAGGGGTGAAAATCCAGAGGATTGGAGGAATATAGAGAAAGGGAAATCAGTCTTCTGTAATCCTCTCCTCTACCCTTCACTGCCTTCCTCTGCTTGGATCTGTCTGTGCTCTCATCACTTCCTTCATTCAATCTTAATTGGGCAGCTTTTTTCCTGCCATTTCAAAGGTTTGCCAAGTCTGTATATTTACCACTTAGGGAGATGAAAAAAACGAGGGAGGACCTTTAAAACTACTGAAAAGCGGTAGTAAAAGAAGATGCAGCCCGTCTTCAAAGGCGCCCTCTATCACCTCCAATTTTATAAAGGATCAAGTGACACTACCTCTTGCAACCTGCATGTGAAAAATGTGCATGTCAACACTAATAACATCAGAATGAGCTGGGGCAGGGGGTTGGAAACTTTTTCATCTTCTGGACCACCAGATTGACCCCCGTTTGAAGTACTTTTGACCTATGAACCCTGATATGAAAATATATTTTGGTTTGTGTTGAGTGTTAAATTGTTTAGATGTCAAACTTGTGACAAATGTAATGTTAAAATAATCACTCTTTTTTGTATTGTAGCTATTTCTAGTGAATTAAATTATAGCTAAAATTTAGCTATTCCTCATTTTGCTGAGGACCCTCTGAAAGCCCCTAATGGACCCTCAACAGACCCCACTAACCTCTTCAACCCTGATGATCCCATCATTCATAAATATGAGGGCATTCTGAGCTTTGTTCAAACTCACAGAGCTGTACATGGATGGATGCCTCTGCAGCCAAGAAATCCAGGAAAACACATTCTAATTATTTCAAAATCGTAGTGGGGACCCCGAGGTTGCCCAAGATGCAAAACACTTCCAGCTGAATCACAAGGACATTGCGTAAAATGATGCACAAGACATGTAGATATTTTCTATTTGGTTTGTAACGCTGCAGCCATAAAACAATGGCATCTTGGCTTTGAATATTTCACTCAGTATAAGTGTGATGTAGCTTCAATGAAGCGTTGCAATTAGCAAATACAGGATATGTACGTGACATTATGATATAATATGGAAAAGGTGTTTTTTTTTCTAACTTTCAAGCTACTTAAGGGGGAATTTAAGGGAACATCAGTGTTCAAAGGGTTAAAATCTCCTGAGTTAGGCCAAGCATGAAAGCAGTAATCAACACAGGGGCATAATTGTGGCTTTTTGGGAGGCGAGAGGCCCTCTGTTTATGCAACATGAAAAACAAAAAGGGAGGATTTGAAAGTTGCCGTGCCTGAAACAAGAAGTGGCAGCAAATGCTCAAGTTCTCTAAAGCTGCTATTATGATGCTTTACTAGCAAAGGGAAAGGAAGGGGGGGGGGTGCTGGAGCATGAAGATACCTATTCTGTTTAATGGAGTACTTCCTTTGTCAGAGGTAAAAAGCAGGAAAAGAAACTCAAACCGTCGGGCAGAGTTCCAGTGTAATGCTCATCAGATCACTTGCTCACACTTCCTATTTTTTCGTAACTCAAAGAGATGCGTCAGCGAAGACGAGACGGCCTGTTCTCACACAGTCTGCAACTGGTCTGTACTTATCACTCTGCAAGGTCACATCCTCACGCCAACTCCAGCTACGAGCCTCTCTCCGGTGCAATTCGCTGGCCCCCGTGAACACGCCAAGATAACAAAATGCCAAAAGATTTCACAAATTCTCCAGCGAGTGCACAACCCCTCGCGGCTTTGTCTTTCCGGTGGCAAATCCATACACTCTGTGAATGTGAGTATGTGAAATTAAAGTGGCCACGGTACACACTAATCACATTAGAGAAACACTAATAATAAAACACATTTGGAATGGTTGGGGTACGTAGGGGTGTTTGACAGCATGGAGGAGGGAGGAGGCGTTCCACCAGCGCGCCATAGCTAACGGCAACACCTGCCAAGAGATAGATAAAAAAGACCTCAAAGCACCACAACAACAGCCCTGATACTGTTCCAGGCAACAAAAGGCAGTGTCTATTAACAAGCCTCTGGAAATATGCAGATAGTGGGGTAACCTTGAGTACCAACGGCTAAAATGCACTATTGAGATTAATAGGTGCCAAGATGCACTATGAAAGGCTATAATTCAATTCAGAGCCATGATAGATTTATACAGGTAATGAATAACATGATATTGCAACTACTTAAACACTGCAACCATAGCATTTTGAATTGCATTAATCATTCTATTTTGAACATTCGCATCTGACTTGATCGAATGCATGATTTACAACCTCTGAGCGTTCTGGTGACAAAATCTGTTTCCCTCACAACTCAATAAGTACTCGCCGCCTGAGTCATTTGTGTGAAACATAAGCGTGCCTTTTAGATAAACAAATGGCGAACAACGATGGTTGTAAATATTGAAAAAGCATGAAATTTCGCCATGTAAATCAAACGCTAGGGCCGTGCCAGGGTTTTTGTGGCTTCGGGAAAATACCACAGGAATTTAGCGAAGGTTTTGTGTTTCAGAGTAAACTACTGCACGATGCACAACATCCACCAACACTGTGCGTGTGTGTGTGTGTGTGTCAGAAAATGTTCAAAGGCGTTATGGGAAAGAAACGTCTGAGGCAGAAGGGGGGCTTTAAAGCAAGAGAGACTGTTTCACAACTCTAACCTGTGGGGATTGCTCCTGGGTGTGCTACAGTCCTGTCTGCACATGCAAAAAAATGAGACAGGTACAAACATTCCTGAGTCTTATCGCAATTACTTGGACAAGGTGTTGCGACAGACTGAGAAAATGAGAGAGGATTTCGAAGAAAGGAACGAGGGGTGTGGTGTTTTAAGTGGGACTAAACGAAGAACAAGTAGCAAACCACAGAAGATGAAAAAAAAAGAAAAAAGATAGAAGGCTACTCTTGGAGAAGTCGAGGAGCGTGGCAACAGTAAATAAAAAAAAGAAGAAGAAGATGGAGTGATTGTCTTTGAGAGCTCAGGGGAGTGACAGCGCCAAATAAAGAGTGGCATAAAGACCGAGCGAGGACGGGGACAATCGGGGGGAGACACATTAATTCAGTGATTTGAACGATCCTCATTACTCCCCTGTCTGAATTTGCTGGTGATAGTGAAGTCATGGAAATGTAATGCTGCCACAAAGAATAAAAGCTCATCACTGACAGGAATTTAGCATGCAGCCTAGGGAGTCAGTACTGAGGCAAAGCTCTTTTTCACCCTATCGCATAGTCCTTCCAAGATCTACCATTTCATTCTGTTTGTCAACACTTTTTTTTTTTTTTTTTTTGCTATCGCTGAATTTACAGAGGCATAAGCTTCCTTCGTATGTAGGTAAATGTCACTCAAGCCATTAAAACCTTTAGACTAGTAATTCAAATTCAATTCCCTGTAAAAGCCAAAGGATAAGAGGCGCAGGATGTGCAGAGGGAGATAACACCGCGGAAGACTGGCATCAAAACACTGGGTGACATCATCGCTGGCATGTTGTGAGCATGCAGTGACTTGCAGGACTGTCCTGTCAAAGCCACAGGGAACGTGTCAGATTCTCATAAAACAGCGTTCGGCAAGCTGCGACTTTTATCGTCCTCTATCGGCGACAGAGGGACTGCAACAACATTGGCACGTCTCTGCCAGCCTACACGCCTGTAATTGACATAAATAATAAAGTCAAATTTTCACCAGAGACAAGTCAGCCAGCTAATGAGAGCAGAGATCCAACAGAAATGTCTAATGAAGAGGTGTCATGATGCAAAATTCTGTAATACTACTACTACTTTGTCATTTGCTTTTCTTTTTTTTTTTTTTGGCTCGAGAGCAGAATATCTTGAGCCGGTTGCTCCCTGGTGAGCAACTGAAAATGTGTGCTAAACGGGGGCGGGGTTTTTGTTCCAGAACGGGCCAGAAAGTGAGTTTTGAAAGCCAGAAACCTCAGTGCCTAGTAAAGTAATCACTGAGTCACCGGTATTGATCAAAAACCCTATCAACACCCTGCAGATAAGATGTATTATGGACATTTTGTGCTACAGGCCAGTAAAAATTTTATACTTAATGCATTGTTAATGAGCAAGAATCACACCAGCATCTAAACAGAGGTACTTTTTTATAAAAAAATCCTGTCTGCTCAAGAGGTACTCTTATGGAAAATAATCAATAACTGCATTTCCAGGCTGTTCTGCAGGATGAATTATTAGGTGAATTATTGGGTCAGAAGATGTGTAGCGTATCATACACAAACAAGCCCTCTTTATCTGCATGTCAGTGCACAGTGCTGAGCCGGAGAGGGCGGGGCAGTGGTTGTTTACCAGCAAACCATCCCACCCTCAGCCAAACGTCTGTTTTTTTTTTTTCCTCCCCCCATATTTTCTTATTATTATTTTGGAACAGTGTGTGTAATGAGTGAATCACCAAAGCAGCAGCAGCAGCAGCAGCTCTGGAGCCAGTGGTCAGACCCTGGGACAGCGTCTGACCTACTTCGTCAGGCTGTCAGGGAGGCGTGACAGATCCAACGCCACGAGAGTGGACAGCGAGGAGGAGGAGGAGGAGGAGGAGGAGGAGAAGGACAGAGGAGCTGAGCTGAGCTGTGCTGGGCCGAAGGGGCTAAGCCAATCCCCCTGCTCCATCTGTCTGCATCTCCGTGCCATCCCTCTCCTCTGCATATCCTCCAGAGAGCGGAAAACAGCAAGCAATGCAGAAACAAATGTTAAGATAAATCACTACGATCTCAGCTGCACCGCTCTCTCACGCGCTATCCCCCTGGTGACATTTCCATTTCACGTCTCCAGCCAGGCTATCTCTCCTCCCCAAATAAAAAGACCCCTGCACTCTAAACAGCCCCTCCTCCATTTTATGCAAAGCGAGCCGCAGCCACAATGTCTTTCCCCCTCAGTACTTTCCCTGGCACAGCACAACAGAGGCTTTATGGACAGCCTATGGTGTGTGTGAGCGAGGGAGACGCTCATGCTAATGTCTCATTTGGATAATGAGGTGTGAGCTTGGCAGGAGCTCTGAGCAGCGAGCAGCCCCTCCTGTAGTGAGGAAGCAGGGGGGTAGAATGATGCTCCGTGAGCCTGCAGACCCAAATCCAGCCCGGTTTATGGATACCTGCTCGGCTAGTTCAAAGGTGACGAGGAGCCAGGCGACCTACAGTAGAACCCCCCTTTGCTTGAGACACCGAATATGCTCCTCAACAACCTTGACAGCATGTGTCTAGTTGAAGCGAGGGTGTAATGATATACAAGATATACATGTGTGGCCTCTGGATTTATGAATAATGCAAGGGGTGATGTGAGGAGGCGACGGTGCAATGTGCTATAGCGCACAGATTGAGACAGGCTCTGCCATGACAGGCGAAGACAAACAAATTTCACATTGCTTCGGGAGCCTTTGCAAAACTGACATCATAATGTCTCTTGTCTCTGTCAGGAAAAAGAAAAGAGACAAATGGGTGCGTGGATTGGCTCCGCAGTTAAGTCGGTAATATACGGCACGATACTTGTTTTATTCAAAGATGTTCTCGCTGCAGTCCCGCAAGTTTTACTACACTGAGCGCTCATCATGCTATCATGTTGAGAGAACTGACAGACCCTGCAGTGACACAGAGAGCAGCGTGCCTGTTTCACAGTTGATAAAAAACAACCACACCATCACAGTTACTGCTTTGCAATCTGTGTTGCCTGCTACGAGTGCAAGGCTGCGATGTGGGACAATGAGTTCATTTTTTAATAAAAGTAGAGAAGAACATGGTATTTTTTTTTTTTTTTTTGCAGGATTAATGCATATTAAATTCAGCCTCCCTCATCCACTGACGTCTCTCACTGTCTTTGCCCATCCTTGTAGATCTTGGAGGGCAGAGGATGTGACAAGCAGTGAACACCAGAGGTTGGCACAGCCTCTTACGTAAGTCATGTAAACAGCACTCTGCCCTCTGCCTCTGCATCAGCCCTAATTTCTGTTAGCTGGGAGCCCATTCCCAGCATCCATTTTACCTCTTCCAAAAATCTGACCCACTGAAGCGTTTCTTTCAGTCACATGGGTTTCTATATGTTTATATTTTTATTTTCATTGGCCTATGTTTTACTCATCTCATTTTCACCTAGCAGTAGGATTTTTTTTTCCGACTTTCTCAACTTCATTTTCTCACATGGGAACACAAAACTATTGCCTGTTCAGGCAAGCGTGAACAGATTCTGGCGCTTGTTGCCAGTGCTTACAGAGGGATCCATCCACACACTTTTCCTGCTGAAGGGAACGCAGTCACTCAATCCAGTTTAACCAGAGTGGTAAGCCCTATAGCGAACCTGACGGGACCTCTGCACTCCAAAGCGGCTTCCTGCCACGGGCTCTGAAGAAGAAGGATGAAAGCTAGCGCTGCTCGGCCATTAGGCATCCAAATTTGATTTCGCCCTTCACGTTTGATCCCCCTAATGTGGCGGGAATGATGCATTGTCTTCGACTTGGTCCAGCCCCCCATCTCACAAAGGTTAAAACTGTTGTGCGGTACGACGACAGTCACATATCAGTATCTAATCAAGTGGAAACGACTATGCAACCCGATACTGCGAGAGCGTAAACAAATTAGCTCTCTGCTGAATGCGCCATTGCAGCCAAAGACATTTTCCCACATGTCACATAACTGTGTACAGTGAGGGCCTGCTGAGGAAAACCACACATCTCCTTTCTCAGGGGTGATAATAACATAATTGTAAGGCCATCTTGACAAAACAGTCATTCATCATGCCTGCCAGTCTGGGAAAAAAAAAAAAAAAAGTAAGATGGCAGCAGCGATTTGTTTCACGCACAAAGGCAGAGGGTGATGGTGGAAGAGTTGATTATCTTAATGAAAGGCTAATTTTGCTCTCTTAAGTTGGAGATGATCTTTGAAGGGTTAACCACACTGTTCAGCCCTTTCCCGTGGCTTCCAGCTTTCTCAGCTGCATCCTTTCGCAGGAGGCAATGTTTGACTGGCATTTCTATTAGTTGGTTAAAAGCTGTGGAGAATGAATTGTCAAAAATAGCTTTCATTGTGAGGCTATTTAATTGTCTCTATTTTTTAACATGACCTCCGATGCCCCTTAGTAATTAGCTGATTAATCAGATCTGACTACTTGTCAACTTTCCCTGAGGAGATTTCTGAACTGAATGTGAATGAGAGGTAAAGGACTTAGGTAAGAACAGGCCCATTAGATGAAACTTGTCTCTCTTGGCGCAGATCCCCTCCCTTCCCCCATCCCGCTCTCCTTCCCTTCCTTGTCCTCTTCTCTCCCTCTTTTCTCTCTCTCACACACACTTACTTTTTCACCTCTTTTTCCGAGAAGGAGGATTGATTAAAACGGCAGAGTGGTTCATTAGATTCTGACAAGCGACACCATATCTCCAGAACACATGTCCTTGGAGAAAGCCGTCTTAGCCCATACGACTTACCGTGGTCGATGCCATCTCCACAACAAACACTACCTCCAACTAATTGAAACAAGGTACTCTGTGCCCCTATCTGCGGAGGTGACAGTTATGCAGCTCCCACAAATCCGTCTGTGAAAACTGAGGAGCTTGATTAAAATGCAGCTTTCTTAAGTGCTCCATCAGTGTTGTTTCCCAGTGTGAGAAAATAGCTTTTCTGTGATACAAACAAGTTGTCAGGGACATTTTATCTACCAGACACTGGAAGTATAGTTGTCTCCCTGGCAGGTTATATTGCTGTGTCAATCTGAGAATCACCAACAAAAAAGTACTACAGCCAAAACCATGCATAATGCAGCTTGTAGCGGTGCATTTGGATAAATCAAGTTCTTGATAGTGACAGAAATGTGCACAATGGCGGCGCGGAGTACTTAATAAATTGTGGAAGTTTCATATTTGCCTCTACTCTCTCGGTTTTTACTGCAGGCATTATGGGCGCTAAAAAAGGCCAGCAATGTTTTCCTGATTTATTGACTCTGTGGAAATATATAACTCTCCTGAACACCTCGGAATCCAAACACCATTAAAAATGTGCCTTTTAATAAGGCAAAGAAATAATTATGTTATGTTTAGCACTAAGCCGGTAATTGCCAGCTCTGGTTGTGTGAGCTATTGAGCAAATGTGCCACAGCTATCGGCGTGGTCACCTTCCTTTTTCTGCAGAGAACACTTAGCTAGCATTCCTGTAGACCAAACGCTGCAGCCTTGAACAGCAGCCAGCAGTGGGCTCTCTTATCTGCCATGTCTCAGCCAGGCCTGTCTAAGGCTGTTGGGAGGCACAAAGATGCCGTTTGAAGTTAATGAAGCATCAGCACACGCCTTTGCTTCCACCATTGGGTCATTATGCAGAGCCAATGTCAAGGGTGCAGAAAAGCACATGAAAGAATTAGGGGGGGGGGAGTGGTGGACATCCTCAAGTTCACCTTTAACAAAGTATTTTATTCCTGTCATGGCCACCGCTACAACCCGCTGCTACACCGCAAAATATATTGTTTACAGAGTTGTTTTGTGTCTTCTAAATAAAAAGTCGTCTTCTTCACACAGACGCACGAGGCTTAATGCTGTTCTGCCACGGCGCAAGTGATATGCTGACAAGCCCACAGGAATGGGGACAGGAACAGGGGTAGCATTTCACGCCATCAGCGAAGACAGAGAGCAGACTTGAGGTCACTTCAGAGTCTCGGTGCAAGCACAAGCAAATTCTTTGATGCCCCTGTAACATATCCACGTACACGCACAGCTCTTGTTCCTATACGAGACGCAAGGACAAGACAGAGCAGACTGTGTTAGCTTGTACACGCTGTACTCTTTTGTAGGCTTAAGACCCAAAACCACACAAAATGTTTGACAGTCAACTATAGCACAAACTGTTCAGAATTAGGCAACAACACACGCAGGCGTTTTCCAATGGTCAGATCCAGATCCACAGATCCAGAAAGTGTTTGTGTACTGTTCTACAATTTGACTGCCCGCCATGTTGGAGCTGAGGATCTGAACTGTGCCTGAGGAGGGGAGGCTGGCTGTTCTCCCCTTAACTTGTCACTGTTACTATGGGAACTGGCAACATGCTTTTAGGGCTTGTTCGGGACCCTTTGGGAAATAGGAGTGCCCTAAACAGAAATTCAGGACTTTTGCCATCTGACAGTGTAGAACAAGACTTGCTGCTAGCGTTTATTTTTCTCTCTTTAAGATGCAAACTCTGCTTATTACTACTGTGCATGTAAACAGACCAGGGACTGTTTGTGTCATTTAATATTCTAGATTTCTGGCAGAGTGATGCTGAGTATGATGCCAAATGGCAAGGATTTAATCCTGGCAAGTGAAGGAAAAGCGATGATGAAACAGTCAATAGAAAATGTGACAAACACCTTGCTTTAACACACTATTCTATGTCTCTGAATAATATGCACTAACTTTGCGTATTTATTTGAATTTATTTTAATATGCCAGGTGACAGCAAGTTGGGAACACATTCCTCTTAGAATCAGGACTTTTTAAAGTTTCAGAATCAATTATTAAATTTCTATTATCCTGGTGTTGAACAATATGCAAACCTGTGCAGGGCTGTAAATGTGAAATAGCAAGACACGGGAAAAAATGCAAGACGAGACGTTTTGTATGCAAGCACAAACTGAAATTGAATGTACTCAAATTATGTACCCACGCACTGCTCACTTCACACACTCACTCAATAAAATTATACGCACAAATGATGAAGATAAACAGAAAGACTATGGGGACAATGGCAATGTGGTTCATTAATTCAAGCAATCAATGAAAAAGCAGAAATAGAAAATGACTTTAGTGCCTTTGTTTTGCCTTTCCAAGGGGATACAGTACTTTATGCCAAACAATACAACGTCTTTGGAACACAATTACTCAATACAAGCTGGAGCACAGTGATTTCCTGACAGTAGATTACTTCCTCACTTTCTTGTTTGATAAGTAAGGGATGTTCAAGCTCCTTTGAGATTTCAATTATCACACCACCAACACGCCTATTTTGGATGGGCAACTTCTCACAATGCAGGTAATAACATCACATCCTACAAAGTAGCTTTGTCCTTGGCTTATCCTTAGCAGTAGAATAAGACCACACACTGAAAGAGAGTGGGGGAGAAAAAACACAGCCAAAAAAAAAAAAAAAAAAAAGAAAGAAAA
>OMKZ01019156.1:0-12276 GCA_900302535.1 Neoniphon sammara
GCTCCACCTGCAGCCTGGGCTCGTCCCCCAGCAGCCCCCAGGACCTCCTGTCCTCCTGCCACTTCGCCAGCTCCTCCTCCCCCTCTTCCTCCTCCTCCTCCTCTTCCTCACCGTCACCCACTCCCTCCTCCTCTTCCTCCTCCTCCTCTTCCTCCCCGGCTCCCTCGTCGAGGCCCTGCAGTCTGGATCTCCCCAGCACAGTGTCGCTGTCCGACTTCGGCCTCATCTCGCCGGTGCTCGGCCCTCGCAGCGAGTGCAGCGGGGCGTCGTCACCTGACTGTGACCTGGAGAGAGGTGGGTGCTGGGAAAATTGGGGTTGGGTTCAGTTTTGTTTACGTATATACTGTAAATCCAGACACAAACTTAGGAAGTAAGACAACTGGCAGCAGGGTTGTAGTACTTTCTGAACGTTTGAAAGACTTAAACATGAATTTGTCTTGGTCTTGGCCACCACTGGATGTTGACTTTTTTTTATTTTTTATTTTTTTTATTTTAAGGATATAATGGTTCCTAAACCTCCACGAATACGATTGGTGAAAATCCTACATATTGATTAGCTGGATGCTGAAAGGTTCAGTACAGAGATGGGTCTGCATCTCTTTTGGGCGAAATTAGGGTCTAAGCATAATAAAATACAGCACACAAAAAATACCAAAAACATTAAGCTGCAATAAAAACTTCCTGGTAGATGTTCAGTGAGATGGATGGTGCTTGAATCTGTTTTCTTTGTAAGACTTTGCATAATACATGTGGGCACAGGCACATGAAAGGGACAGCTGAGGATGAGTCTGTGTGCACGTGAGAGCCGTGCACCATCAACCGCATGAATCTGAGTGCACGTGTTGTTACACAGAGGAAAAAAGAAAAAAAAAAAGATGTGGAAGTGAGATGGATGGTGTTTGAGAATCTATTCTGGGTAAGACATATGATCTTGTGCTACCTGCCCAGCTCGCACCTGCGCCAGGAGAGAAAACTATTAGTCAAGGTGACAGCGAGCTCAGCTTTACGTTTGGAGACACAAAACAATTTCTACACGTTCTGAAAGTTTCTCTAGAGGGAAGAAAGTTCTGGAAGTAGGTCACGGCACCTCAGTAAGTCTTGATGGGTGTCTAGTTCGGTTCAAAGACGTCTCGCATGTTAGTCAAAATGACCTCTCTCAAGTTTTTTTCTGTGTGCGGGAGTTCTCTGGCGTTGGTATTTCAAGGCGGGAAATTCCTTGCACCCAAAAAAAAGAAAGAAAGAAAAAAAAACAATGGATGCAGTGGTGTTTATGTTATTTACCTCTTATACAGTGACTACTGAAACATGCACTGTCTTAAGAAGTGGTTTACATTTAAAAACAGGAGAAAATGAAAATGATCTATAACAAGCTCACTTGGATGAAGCTAACTGTTGTACAAAGAACTATAACATTCAATAAATGTACTGCATTTTTAGGTGGCATATAAAAAATTCCAGTTCTCTATATAGTATATTTAAGTAATAAAGTCACGACAATGTGTAGTTTTGCAACAGCTTTGTGTTTGTAACTATCAAGTGGTTTGTTACATTTTCTGTAGAAAGAACACTTAATATATTTCAATAAACCTAATAATCTTTAATCATCAAGGTCTTGAATAGTAGCTAAGCATCATGGTTGCTAAGACACATTTAACAGTATGAGCAGGTTATAATTTAGTAATCAACAAACATTTTGATGTTGTATAGATGTTAATATGATGGTGTGCAGCAAAGGTGGAATGCTGTACAGCATCCAAATGAAAGTTGTCTGTCATCGTCCATAGCTGTTGCCTGCAATGTTCAGAAATAGTCTTTGTGATATCAGCTTTAAACAGTTCTCAAAGGTGTTGTCATATGACTTTTTATCATCCCATAATATTGTATTCTGAAATTTTGTGCTAGCTTGGATTGCACTTTGACACCATCTGCATGTTGCTGTCGATTAAATACTTGATAGGGTTAATTTACATTAAATTTAGATGTATCTTAACCAATCAGAGCCAAGGACTGGACCATTCAGTTTCATAAAAAATGCTCATGATGTTGTGTCCTTTTTTGTCCTTGCTCATTGTTAAATATCAATACTCAGTAATCCTCCTTTTTCTGTGGCTCAGGCGACCGGGCAGAAGGTGCTGAGGGAGATTTGGACAACGCGCCCAACAACAACAACAGTTCAGCTTCCAACACCAAGAAGATTCTTGGCCTGGAAGGACGGTTCAGCTTCCTCAACCTGCGACGCCCACGGCCTGACAACACCAAAACCATGGACAGTTGCTCCCAGAAGGCCAACCCCAACCAGACCGTGGTCTTGGTCAAAGGAGTTTAAAAGACAGTAAGGTTTTCATGGATTTTCTGCCCTGACACAAACTGTCTAATAAAGAAAACAGTGAACTATTATCAAGGGCCGTCATGCTAGCTGTCACCACCGCACTCCTTTTGCAAAGTCTGTGGACAAAAAAGTGACTGAACATAATGGTCGGTGTATATATACGGTTCCTGTGGATCATGGTGAAGATGCAACTAAGGACCCTCTTTGTTTGAGGATTTGCAGTGTTGTTAATCCCACTTCCTGTATGAAAGACCTTTCACCTTTAAACTCTCAATGCATGAGAGATAAACAGCCAAGTTATGTTGGACACCTGGTGAAGGGTTATGGAAGGGAAAGGGGAAAAGAAGTAGCTCATGATGTGTTTTTTTTTCCTTCACATTTCCAATGGAGAACTGCATTAAATTCAAAAAGCCTGTTGTAGAAGCAAAACTACACTACTAGCCTGCATACCTTTGAATTAGGGTTGTTCTTAAAACTATCATTTCTAAATATAGCCTTATAATTGGGATAATAACTTTGAATCAAAACTGAGAACTTATTACTGTCAGATGCCACTCAGCATGCTATAAACCATGCATAAGCAATGTTCTGCTTTGTATTATTTTAAAGGAATTTAAGTCATAGATGTGACAAAGTTTAATAAATAACTGTGTTATGGTCCCTTTTGATCTTAACCATCTGGTATACACTCCTATACTTGATATATAAGTATGTTGTACTTTCTGAATTTATGTATGTGACGTTATGTATGTATGGACTTCTGTTTCGGACATTGTGAGCCCTTGCGTTACCTGTTCTGCCTCAGTTTCCATTGAGGATACTTAATTGACTGCCCACATCTCCATGAGAAGCCCAAGCATGTAGCCAAAACTAGATATAGCTGCACAAATACAAGAGGAATTGGACCACAAACTTGATATCTGTTTAACTGTACTGTACATTATCAAAAGATCTGAAGGAGACAGAGTTCTCAAACTGGACCACTGTGGATTTGATTTCCTCCTCCTCGCCCCATTTAGTCTTTTATCAGTGCTGCTTTCATGTGGCATCAGAGAATTGAGCATCCAGAGACTGAGACAGCATGTACACCTTCTCGTTATGCTTTTCCTCTATGTGGTGTCCCCCAAGGCTCAATGCTGGTGTCCCTATCTTTCCCACAGCCCCCTCCCTCCTAAGGACTATCATACTGAATGATGAAGCAATACAAAGACAGAACTCTGGAAATTGTACACTGTGTCTTCTGATGGACACTTGTAAATAGAATTTGTGGAATGAGACAACGATAAAACAATGGAGAACATATTTAAATGCAGGACTCTGAATGCAGAGGGAAAAGTGGCTCGATGAAACCAATGACGGATTGTATTGACGGACTGTGTTCACGGGTGAAGTTATTAATGTAAGCTAACAGAATGATTGATGGGTTGATGAGACAGCCTCCGCCACAATGTATTGGCTAAAGGTGTTTGTTGTTTAGATACAGGTCAAGACAAATGTATCACAGTGGTCTGTAGGATGTTTGTGAGGCCTTGGCTGTCACAATACTGCCAAAGGTATATGTTGACATTTCAGAGTCTGTCCTGTTATTTTCCTTGATCAGGCATTATCATATTGCAAGGTAAACTGTATTTACATCTTATCTATGTCTTGGTTTCTTTGGTATTTATTGCTCTCGCTTGGTAGCATACCTTACTGAAATCAATGGGGAGTACAAGCTAACAAATTAGCTAATTGCCCCTCTTGGTTTCAGCAAGGAATGCTAATCAACCAAGCATTCTCAATTGAGGAGCCAGAGGCAGAAAAAAAAGTTTTTCCTGCAATATGAACAGTGTTTGGTGGGGGAAAAAAACATGACAGGCTAAGATTAAAAAAAAAAAAAAGAAAGAGACGGAAAGAAAAAAGTCAACGTATCCCTTTAAGGGCCTCCTCTCCTTGCCTCAGCTGCTTTGTAGTGTCCTTTAAAAGCATGTTAGGAAAGGAGGGTGTTAGAAAAGTATTGGTATACAGCCTTTTGCTTTCTGTGGTCTTTTTCCTGTCTGTGTATAACAGTATGTATGTGTGTGGACAAAGTGTATTGTTATCCGTATGTGTATGTATCTCTGTGTCACTTTTCGATGTGGAATTAAGGATTTACCCAGGAACAGTCCTCTCATAGCTGTATGTTTGCAGTGGGTCGTGTTACGGTAGTCCTCTCCATCGTCTCTCCACAGCTCATGTGCCTGTTTTTCAGATAACATTAAAATAAACAGATGTTCACTTCACTGTTGTCCTGCTTTTCTCTAAGTGCCTTTGTTTTGTTTTAAATCACTATCTAATATCCTCTTAAATTGACTCCATTCATTAATTTCATGGTCTTCAGAGACCCATGACATGATTTGCTGGTTTGTGACTGTTGTGAAGGTTAGAGTACTTCAAAGTAGAGGGCGACACGCTCAATCCATTGAACACTGTTGTTTGCAAAAAAGTGTGACACTTTGCTCAGTGATGAAGATTAAAGTGCATTAAGTTACTTGACCTCACAGCTTACAGTGGCATGTAACTGACCCAAATTAGAGAGGCGAAACCTAGATAATGAGAGCAGCGATCCAACAGTAACATCATGGGAAGAGATAATTAATCGCCATGCTAAATACTGGAAAAATAAAACTGTGTTGCGATCTGCTTTTTCAGTCTGAGAGCAAAGCTTTGGGTGCAGTGTATACTTGAAACTGAAGTCTAAATCTCTCCCATGACCTCTGTCAGATGTCATTTCCGCGCTCTCATCTTTTCTGTCACACTCCACTGCTGTGCTGTCTACTGAGGCAGAAATGCCTTAAAACTGCATCTAAAGCTTGTGTTGGTGACAGGAGAACAAGCTCAGCTGCGACAACGAAGCTCAGTGGTTTTGAAAGACTACCTCTCTGTCTGAGAGTCCTTGACCCATTTGAAATCTGTATATTTACAATTGCACAGGATGTGATGTAACTGATCCTTACGCTGATAACCTAGGCTGAACGCACACCTAGATACCTGGGGTCTTATTTAAAGGCCCTAATGATCACATTTGATCTTCCTTGGTGGAGTACACAAAATTATGACAAAGGAGCTGTTGATAAAACCTCATACTGACATGGAACTGAAACAGTCGAAATTGAAAACAACTGAAACATTATGATTCAATTTCAGAGATTAAGGTTACTGCTGGTGCCTAACTTATAAATTTAAGGCATACCAAATTGAAGGATTCACTATCCACTCCAAGTGTCCAATATCCTATGAATATTCTGCTACAATAAGCAAACTGTCATTAAACCTTGGCTGCCCTGGTATTTATTTATAGGACGACAGCTGTACTGCATTCATGAAGTGAAGCACATTCACGAGTGCTCAAATTTAAGCTTATTTTTTAATCATATGTTCCACGTGCACAAGACCGGTCCTGTATGAGTCTTTAACCAAGCCTACACAGCCTTTTTTTCCCCACAGTCACATTCTGATAAATCAGGCATATGCACAATTTTAAAAATGACCTTCAGATCATATTAAATCCAAGTGCGTCTATAAATGTGCCGGCTTGGAAATTTGGGAGGCAGATGAGAGCAAGCTGGAGCAAAGCACTAACGCTGCCAGGGTTAGGGGTTCAATTCCCACTAACATCGGCCAGACTAATAATGTATGCACTCTTGGTACTGTAAGTTTGGATAAAAGCCTCCAACTAAAGGGCATCTGTTTAGCTCGATGACATTTCTTTCGAAGGTTAAAAGCAAAACAGAGCTGCGTCTTCAGGCCCTCATGATGTTTGTTTACTACAGTCCAGCTTCTGATAAGGTAACGCTTTTAGCCCATTTGTCATGGCTGTGTTATTTTTATATGAATTCTCCCCTTTCACTGCAGTCATGGGCTAACCATTACTTACTAAGGGTATTTACTTGATGCCATGTGAGAACGAGAAGAAAACAGTTTTCAATAAATAACCAGTTTGATCTTAAGAATGTTCAGGTTTTACACTAACTTCTGTAACACTGATCAGGCTGAGCTCCAACTCAGTATAAATGGCAAGAAAGTTGAAAAACTGAGAAATTTAAATTGGGGTGCATTTATACTGGCTTGACTGGCTGAATGATTTTCTGATCACGTTTGTCAGTTCAGTCTGCAATACTTTTCAAGGTGCATCACTTTGTAGCATTTCAATAATAAACCAGCCCTACAGGGATACCAAATACAAATTACATGTCAATTTTTGTTATTAGTGATGTAATCCATTGGATTACAAAAAACAAATTAAAAAAAAAGTAATCTAATCTGAATACTTTGGATTACTCTGAAATCCAACACTAAAAATACTGCACTTTATACTAAAAAAATGGATGCAGCCAAAAAAAATTTGAGTTCCACAAATACTGTTTTTTTTTCTCTTTAAACAAATCAAAACACTTTCAATGCAAATAAAATGCCACAAAGTGGAGCATTGTCTAGGAAACCCTGTATGTCAGATGCGCTTTTCATGAGTTAAGAGCATTGGTTATCATGAAAAAAAGTTTCATAATTTTAGAATTGACATAATTTAAAGATGTTAACAAAATGTAATCAAGTAATCCTTGGCAGTGTAATCTAATTACTAGGGCGGTCAAACGGTTTATTTTTTAATCGCGATTAATCGCAGAATTTCCACAGTTAATCGCGATTAATCGCGTTTGAATTGCATGTTTAAAATTCTATTATTTTGCATTTCAGGGCAGTTTTAAGCCCATAATGTAAAGCTACTCACCGAGGTCCAGGGATGCCCAGTTAATGCCACATCGTTTGCATTTTGCTGGAGGTCCATTTTAGCTTTTTTCTCAGTTTCATAAAGCTCCTGTACGCGTGACAATTGTTCCCGCAATGGTAAGGTGTACGCCAGGTCAGAACATGCCACCATGATAACATCCATAAGACCTGAGTCTTCTATGATGTTGACTAGTCTGCAGTCAGTTGCCACCCATTTAGCAATCGCTTTAGTTAACTTCTTCAACGTACTTTCATCCACGGGTCAGCAGCGACTCCCACACTTTAAAATGGTAGTTTGGCGGAGATAAGGTTGGCTTGGCTGAGGTGCGTCGGCTGCACCTGGGTGTTTGACGTGAAGGTGGTAGCTCAAAGGCGACGTAGTCCGGTGGTAGTTAAACTCCTTTTGACAAAGGTTGCATTTTACTTTTGCCTTGTCAACTGAACCGTTTTTTTTAGGTTAAACAAGCCGTTAAAAAGTCCAGTAGCACTCTTTTTTTCCATCATCGCGGTAAGTTTACTGCAGGAAGCCGCTTCGAAACATGGCGCTAAAGCCAGAGGAACCGACTACAGGTGAGTAGAAGGGACAAAAAGGCTTGCGATTTAAAAAAAAAAAAAATAAAAAAATAAAAATGAATGCGTTATGGATTGCATTAATCTAATCGCGATTAATGCGTTAACGCTGACAGCCCTACTAATTACTAATTTTTTCAAATGTAATCTGTGCTGCTTATAGTCACTTATTTTTTGTAATCTGATGACATAATCCCAAATACATGTAATTCATTACTACCCAACCCTGCACTCAGTATAGTTATGTGTCCACACTTAGTTTGATTGCAGGGCAGTAGAGACACTTGATGAGGTGGGTATACAGTATTTTCCTATACACCTCAGTGTCTATAAGGCTGAAAGATATTCTCTTAAGTTTCCAGGAAAAGAGGTGGGTATACTCTGCCAACACGGGCTGAGTCATGTTGAAATGCCACTCAAAGGAATCTGCTCATCAAGATAATGGTCATACCTGGTGAAAAGCTGATACAACTTCACAAGTCCGGTCATGTGTAACTAAAAGTGAGTTATTCACTAATTCATGAAAGTGCATTTCTGTTTCAGACATAGTGAGACTTCAGACTTGAGTAAAACTTTAAATTAATTTCCATGTTGTCAGCATGGACAAGTCTGCCTGGTGACAGCAGGCCCAAACAGCCTGGTCAGCTCTCTGGTGCGTACACAACTTTTACCTTTCAGTGTTTCTCTCATGACCCATCTTGAGAGAAACACTGAATACACTTCATACACTTGCCTTCAGACACTTATCAACTCCTCCATCCTCTCATCCTGTTGAGCGCTGCTGACACGATAGGATGTCAACACTAAAGATGGTGACTGAATTAAATAGTAATTTTGGGTGCAGTTTGAAATATGGTAAAATCAGAAAAAAGAGGCTTCAAACAATGAATTAATGCTGCAAGCTCTATCAAAATAAAAAAATAACAACAGACACAGATGTTGACATCAGGTTTTCTGTATTCCTTCCATTCAAAGTTGGAACAAATCACTCTACTAAAACATTTAGTGCAAGTTCTGCAAGTATTACACCAGGCTGCTGCAAGATTGTCCTCCTGCATGTTTACATGATGAAAATGGTAAGAGAGAGAGAGAGCAATGGCATACCAAACATATGATTGATTAATCATTAAGCAACAAAAAACAATAATGAAAATCTGACATTTGTGTTTGGCAATGGATATTTAAAGCTGTATTTCACTGTGGCAGAGCATTTTAGCACACACACCTCAGTGTTAGTTCATTACAGTCATCCACCAGTCGCATCTGAGGCTTTATTTTAAACAATTAACAATAATAACTTATTATTATTATGAATATCGTAATCATGGTGTCAGAGTAATATTACTATGAAGCAACCCACATTTATCCTCACTGCAGCTGGACTGCTTAATGTGCATGTAAAATTTTGCTTTACACAGATGAACATTTTGTGGCACAATATTACAATACTGAAGTACAGACTTAATAAATTCATTGTCTTTTGTTTTTTCCACTGTGCTTTTAAGCTGTATGTTTTTATTTGTTCATCTGTTGGTTAGACTTGTGGAACAGATTTTCAGATGACTGGATATAAAGAGCAGCCCAAGTTTGTGGTTGCTATGGTGAAGGTCATGTAAAGGTCAGCATGTTAGACAGCTAAAATGTTCTGACAATCTCACTAAGTGAACTAATGGTGAATTCTCATGTTTACAGTTGTGCACTGTGGTCAGTGAACACATCACAGCCTCCACAGTGATACAAGCCTGTGCTGGACTCAGATTCACCTCACTGTTACTCCTGGCAAACACAGCTTCAGCTAGCTAACTGCTAACTTTCAGGTGATGGAACACACTGTCCGGCAGCCATATTGGATATTGGCTTCATCAATTATTGGGTATCAACAGCTTAAATGACAAAAAACTAGCACTATGATCTGTCTGACACTAAACAAAATGAGAAACGGTATAAAAGTGCATGATATAAATCAAAGAGTGAACAGAGGATGTGAACTTGGCATTACATTTCTTTTTTTTTCCATGAACAGGTCAACAGTAACGTCACAAACTTAGACACGCACAGACATATGCACACACACACACACACACACACACACACACACATACATACAGATAGTGTCATACCTGTCTAAAGCAGTTCTGAGTGCTGCAGTGCCGCCTGTCAGGGAAAGGCAGGCTGAAATTTGTCAAGCAGCCTTCAGTCCGCAGACAAAATAAAAGAGACATCATTCATTTGCTGCCACACTGGATTCCCTGCGGTGTTGCACGCTACACTGCTCCTGAGAAAGAAACAAACCTTCACGGTCATGGAGGGAAACAAACATTTCCGCCCACCGGCCACAGCAGCTGACAGACTAAAATCCACCTGCAACTTTTACTTTTATTATCAGCCGAGTCTGTTTATTCACCCGGCAGAGTCTGCAGACAATTTAAAAGCTACCAATGTGAATGACAAGGAGCCATGACACATTTATAGCCCTGCTGCAAATAATACCTTGACTCAATGTATTGGATAAAACAACAGGGGGACCTGTAAACAGAGACCCTGAAGAAGACATTCTTTTGCAAAAATATTTTCCATACAAAGTATTTTTTGCATTGTGGTTGCCTTTGTGCAGCTGCTTCTTGTCATTCAACTTCCTTTTGTCCATAATGAGTACCTCAACAATCAAAGTGATTTCTTTAACTCCCAAGTAGACAAACTTAACCAGGAACAGCCGAGATTCAGCAGCATCTGACCACTGGGTCGTGCTTATTTCGCATCCTCTTAGTAGTTCAGACACAAGTCTAATCCAGCAGGTGGTCAAAGGATGCTGCTTTTTGTCTGCTGTTGCTAAGTTTGTCGAGTACTGAAAACTTCCTGAACGTCCTGATGTAAAATGCCTCAAAGGACCATAGCAGTGATTTTGAATGTTCAGCCCATTTAGGTACAAATTACCCACATATGACAACTTTGATTAAAAACGATCAATATCATCAATATACAATATCATCGTATTCTCAATATCTTCATGCCATTGGTGCTTCCTGTCTTCTGGGTTAGGTTTACTGGTAGCAACATGTGAATTTGATGCCATTAGTCAGCAGAAACGAATGTAGTCTACTGTTGTCAGACGCCCCCTGAACGCACCACCAGGAAAGCTTCCATATACATTCAAATAACTCCGCGTAACTTCAAATCGTCAAAAAGCGGCATTACTGCTTCTTATAGGAAAACGAATGAGGACGTCTGTACTAAGGTGATGGAGTACTGGTGTGGAAAAAGTTTGAAGCCTCTGAAAGTTAATTTTGATCATAGTGGAATAAATGGACTTCAATGGCCCGATAAAAGGCAGGGGAAATGATATCGGAGTTCTAAAATATGACTGCCTGCTTTGGCAAACGATTAGCAGAAATGTTAAATATATACATTTTGTAGGTATTAGGCTAACTAAGAAAAATCACTGGTATGGTCCTTTAACTTTTCCACGACTTACTAAGGGTATTTAGTTGGAGTGGAGCGCTTTGATGACTTAAAAATGTAATTCTCTCCTATTTGTTTATGTTTTTATCTCATAAAAGTTACACAGCAGTAAACTGGTTTTCACTACAGCTGGGCTCACTGTTGAGAAGTGACAAATGAATTCACAGAAACAGCTGAAAACCACCAAAATTCCCCTTAAAGGAACAATCAGTAATATGGACTCGTTAGTAGCATCTAGTGGCGACCAGCAGAACAACAACATCAGGCAGCCTCAAGTCTTAGCTCCGCTCCAACCCATCTCCTCCTCCTGTCTTTGTCAGCTACATGAAAAAGAGATGAAATCACGTTTCACAGCAGTATCCAGATTAGCCAGCTAGCTTAATGAAATTACAGTCAACATCTGTCTGAAATGTCAACCCGAAAAGGTAAAATACTCCTTATTGGTCAACCCAGATGTGTAGCACCCCACGCTGTCTCTATTGCTAATCAACTTTAGCTACCTAATAACTTAATCCACTCAAGTTCTTGCAACAGGCTAGCACAGACCTGGCACAGGTCCACTGTGACTACCACTGATCAACACCAGTGGCAAACCCCTGCAGGTATATTATAGTCACTAAATATTACTGATTGCACCTTTAACTTCCCCAGAGAACAGATCACATTCCCTGACTTTCCCTGTTTGGAATATCAGTGTGGAATTCAATCCGTCAACGTGGAATTCTGGGACTGGAGGGAAACCTGTAGAGAGAAATATTCAAAACGTGCTCCTGTGTTGTTGAGATGCTCAAAACAGAAAAAATCAGACCTTGACCTTGAAGAATGTTGCAAATGTTGCTGCACTTGGCCGGCAGCGGAGGTTCACTTCCCGCCCTGTTACTTGTCCACATTCAGTCTAGTACAGAACGGCCATGTTCACAATATAAAGATCAATCCATTATTGATGCTGTTTCCCCGCGCCATCTGACCTGACCGTTGGTTCAGAAGAACAATGCCGATGCTAATTATTGCATCTGGTCGTTGAGCTCAGTTCTATATAGTTAATGTGTATTCATTATTACGGTAAAGGAGGTACAGAAGCCCTCTGCAGACAGGTCTGTCCTTAGGCAGTTTGTTTTTGGTTTCTTTCCTCGCCCCTCTTCTGCCACGATGGGATTTTGCTGCACTTCAAA
>OMKZ01019157.1:7970-24663 GCA_900302535.1 Neoniphon sammara
TTGTGACAGGCGGGCATCCAAGTGGAGAATATACATTTTGTGTGTGTGTGTGTGTGTGTGTGTGTGTGTGTGTGTGTGTGAGAGAGAGAGAGAGAGAGAGAGAGAGAGAGAGAGAGAGAGGTGAGCTGACTTTAAAAACAGACTTCTGTCAAATGACTCCAGCAGCATCTCAAGTGAGCCAGAGTCCAGTCAAACTGGCACTAATCCAAACTGGATTAGTTTTACTGAAGTTTGCTCCCATAATTGAAAATATTACCAACAGTCTCCCTAATTTTAATCCAGTGCAAGCGGCGACTCTGCTGTGTCCTAGTCCTAAACACATATATATATATATATATATACATATGCCTTTTTTTTTTTTTAAGTGTGGAAGTAAGCAAAATTCAGAGTATATTACCTTCTGTTTCCGCCAAACTCAAGAGGTCATCTGATACTAGCAATTCAGTTTGAAAATGCTTCTCAGTAATACAATAATGTGCTAGGTTTTTGTTGGGCAGCGAAAATGTAGAACATGCAGCAGTCTGAGAAAACACAGAGACATTTAATGTGTGAATGGACTTTATAGAGGCGTTGACAGAAAAACTGCTCCAGATCAAATGATGTTTAAGAGAAACACTGTAAGAGAAACTAAGGCATCCACAACAATTAGTGGATTATAAATGTTTTAGTGCTCGAATAAATGTAGCATCTGTTTTTTGTTTTTTTTTCAAACGCCACGACCTTTTTACATGGCATCCTATGGGAAGCAACGGCTTTGTGGCCTTAAAGAGATAGTTCACCCATTTTTAAAAACTTGATATTGTTTCACGTAGCCCATAGTTGTTATGTAGGACAGTGGTGGTGCCGTCTTCCCCTCATCGTTACTGGGCACCGGAAACTAGCTGAATGCTCCAGATGCTAACCGTTAGCCACCTGTCATTGAGGTGTACTTCCCCCCGACTAACATTCTGAAAAATAACTGCCTTAATCCACTCCAGTCCACAGAGAGCTGCCACACAAGTTCTTTCATAACGGCCAACTTCTTTACACCATTTCGGATTGCAAAAATTCTGACACACATCATGAAACCCAAACTTTGTTTATTTATCAACTGGAGTGGATTAAGGCAGTTATTTTTCAGAGAGGGGGAAGTACACCTCAATGGCAGGTGGCTAACGGTTAGCATTTGGAGCATCCAGCTAGTTTCCAGTACCCGGTAACGATGAGAGGAAATCACCACCACCACTGTCCTACATAGCAGCTAGGGGGTAAGTAAAATAATATCAAGTTTTTCAAAATGGGTGAACTGTCCCTTTAAAAAGTGCTGAACCCAGTGATTTTGAAAGTTAAAAACATCTTGACTTTATCAGAAAAAGCACTCTGCCGTGTTTTCTTTTTCTTTTTTTTTCTTGTTTAATCAATCAGCCAATCGCTACAAAGAATGTCAGCGACACGTCACTGTAAACAAACAGGGTGAAAATGGAACAGAAAATGCTGGTAGAGAAGAGATTTGTTTTGTTAGTAAGTGAATTTCCCCGAGCTGTATGACACTCTAAAAGATCCACTAAAAGATCCAACAACATCGACCACTCTCAGGCAGTGTGTGGGGGAATATCTGGTGTTTTATAATAAAGTTTCTACTGTTTTGCTAGCAACAAACGCCAGATAATGTTAACTGATAACATTACTTCAGTCTTAGGTGTCGGCCTCTAAAACTAGCAGACTCTTCATTGCCATTTTCAATAAAGCTTACAGAAAAAAGTAAGGATGAGATGAAACAAGTATCCAGTACACATAATGTATTTTTACGAGCACGAGTATAATCTGAGTAAAATGTGTTAATGTCCGTGCTTGTGAGAATTTAATTTCCAGCACCTCCTTGTCAGTCTGAGTAAGATGGAAAAAGGGTCTTTTGCCCAAAATATTGGAGCTTTCCTTGAAATATTAGCACAACTAATTCTCCTAAACTATCGTCTTCCCGTGTTACAAATCTGTGGCTCCACCTGCAGCACTGCCTCTCATACATGTTTGATTTTACATGGTTTATGCTCGACCCTTCCCGTTAAAACTACGTGACTTTTTCTTTGTTTTAAACTTTCTGTTGTCTGTGTCAAACTGGTTTTGTTGTGATTGCACATGCACATTGGTCTCCTCTGAGCGTACTCACTGCAATGGATAAGAACATAATCTACATATTTATAACTCTGGTTGATATCATTAATTTTATCTTTGATGTATGCATTGGTGTGTGTGTGTTTCTGATTGATGTGCATTATGCTCCATCTCAGCATAAACTGCAAGTGAAGATTAAAAGAAAGTGGGGATTCAGCAGAACGTGGTTAGAGTTGATTCACACGTAAGCAAGATAAGTCAAAAAATGCACACAAATACACACAGTCACACGTAACACACACACACACACACACACACACACACATGTATATATACACACACTCACGCAAGGGCTGAATCTCTTTCACATTTGTTTCATCTGGCTGATCTGTTGATCTGTGTTTATTTTGAAAATCAGAGACGCTGCAGATGTCGAATAACCCCTGGCTTCTCTCTCTCTCACTCTCTCTCTCGCTCTCCTTTTCTCAAATTCAAATTCAAATGAGCTTCATAAGCATGAAATATTTCGGCATCTATTGCCAAAGAGCATGATGACAGTCTTGAATGGTGATAAATAATTGAACAATACTCAATCACAAAATTACAAACAGTGAATTCACACATAAATCATATTTTGTCCCTCCTGTCTCAGGTTGGTGCAGCAGGTTACATAGCTTTTGCTATTACTCTCTCTCTCTCTTTCTCTCTTTCTCTCTCTCCCTCTCTCTCTCTCTCGCTCGCTGCCTTCACCTCATTTCAAGCTGCATTTACCAGAATCCATCATGTATTATGCATAAACCATATATATAACATGATGCAGTAATTTTATCGTAATGTAAGACTGGTGCATATACGTTTGTAATACATGTCAAATGCAGACATGATGGACCTTCAAGCCGTGTGAAAACCTTTTAACCTAGTAAACTTTAGCCATTTTCTCATCTTAACATCAGCTGAAGGATTCAGTGGCCCCTGTGCTGGTTGGAAAAATACCACAAATCTTGATCTATGAAATCCTGTCATAACCCGATGGATGTCATGAAAATGCATGGCCGCCAAGCTTTGAAACAACACTGTTTTTCTTTAAAAGTCAACACTTCAGAGAGGTTTTCACCCGACAGCAGCGACATGTTACCTCGACGGCTAATTTCCCATAAAGCCTGTCCTTTGCATATTTTTCTTCCTGTTTATTTCCTCTTTAAAATCCTCGAAGCAGCAGTCTGGTATCGAATGCTGACTTGAGGATGGCCGTGGAGTCTCACATCTAAACACAGAGAGAGAGAGAGAGAGAGAGAGATGAAGATGAAGATTAGCTTTGATACTCCAGCTTTCATCATAATTCTAACAAAATGTCCACTTGATGGGTTTAATGAAGTCTTAACAGTGTCTTTACTCAGCAGCCAACACGCTTCAGCCATGCAGCCTTCATCAGCCGCTTCATTAATGGAGAGCGCTGTCTAATCTGAGTTGAATACCTCCAGCCATAACTTAATGATGGCCTAGATGAGGCGTCTGTGTTAAGTAATACCAACACTCACATATGCATACTGGGGCTTAAAATAAGGGGAGTAAAACAAATTTTGATGTGTGAAGCCTGAAGACGTCTGTACTTTTTAAAAAAAAAAATTTGTACGTGATTTGTACGTGAAAGGCGCAAATTAAAGCAGTGCAAAGGGTTGAATTGATCTCGGGTCATATTTTGATTTTAAAAATTGATTTAATTTTTGCTCCAGTGGCGTAAGGATGGCTGTGTCAGTCATTTAGTCAGTCGGCCGGTCACTTCAGCACTTTACTCCAAGGAAACATATCTCAGAATTTGTGGATCAATGTCAAAATCTGTTGGTTGGAAAGCCATAAAATCTGGTGAGCACATTGATGCTCACCACACCACTTACTTCTTCTCCTAAGGGAATCAGTTGCCTTGAAGATCCAGGACAAAAAATACATAAAATTCCCGCACAGGGAATTTCTCCTACAGGGAGAAATAAGAACTTGATAGATATTTTTGTTTCATGTAGGCAGCTGTTCTAACCAACCAGTCTTAAGGCTACATGAAGCAGTTTTGCATGTTGGCGTTCCAGTACCAGAATTTAATTTGGTGTAATTATACAGTACAGCGGCTCCATTAGCTGGGATGGGAAGTTTCTGTTGCAGCCTAAATTTGTGATTTAGTCTGCTAAGATAGTGGTGGAAAACGTTCTCAAATCCTCTGCATAAGTCAAAGTATTGATGTTATAATGGAAAAATACCGCCTTAAAAGTCCTGTATACAAAATTCTACTTAAGTAAAAGTAAAGAATTATTTTCAGTAAAATGTAGTTGAGTGTGAAAAGTGAAAGTAGTCATAATGAAGAATGGTTCCTTTCAGAGTGTTAAATTATTGATGCATTAACCTGTAAGAAGCATTTGAATGTTGTAGCTCTAACTGCTCCATATACTGTTGGCTAGTTTACACTCTAACAATGCATCACATTTGATGTTTTGCATGGAAAAGCTTCTTCTGCAAAGGAACTCCAGCCGTCAGATAAATGTAGTGCAGGAAAAAGTACAAGATTTCCCTCTGAAATGTAGAGCAGGAAAAGCAGAATAGAAATACTCAAGCAAAGTGCCAGAACCTAAATAATATACTGAAGTACAGTACTTGAGTAAATGTACCATGCTATTTTCCACCTCCGGCTGTGACAGGCATATTTTCAATAAAAGACAATGCTCTTTTTCATTTGTAGAGTTCACTTGCCCTGGCCTATCTTCCTCTAGTGGGCATTTGTGATCATTTCCTCTGGCTTATGACATGATTTGTGATTTGTGATTTGTCACATACTGGATAGAAGAAGTGGAAAATTGGGTTCCCAAAAAAAGGCAGTACAGAATCCAAAAATATGAAAGGGAAACCACGGTATAGTGCAAAAATTCATTTATTAAAGCCTTGAATTTTGAATCCTTTTCAGGGTTTTACAGGCTTTTCAACACAAAGGCTAAACATACATGCAGACCACTTGCAATGCACTTGGGAATTGAAGAGAACTGAAGAATGGAAGGTTTTAATAAATTAATTTATGCTCTATACTGTGGTTTCCCATTCATCAAATAACATTCACTCTACAAGCGCGAGAGCATGGGAATATAAGCGCGAAGGGCCTCACATCACCAAGGGGAATACTGCTACCGGATTGGTTTGTGAAGTGTACAAGCAGCTCGTGCAAACCAAAGCATTTGGAAGCTGAAAAGAAGACGCCTCGCCGAATGTTAGTTGCCAGACTGAATTTGGTGAGTGATGGTTTCAATAGTTTTCTGGTATATTTAAGTTACTCAGGAGCTCTGTTGACATGGGCTTAATGTTAGCTACAGGTAAAATATCACTAGAAGAATTAAAGCTTGCTGGAAGAGGCATCGTGTCATTGACGCATAACATAGACCTCCGGTGGAAAATTAATTGTTAACGCTAGCTAGTTAGCTAGATAATGTTAATGTTAGCCTAACGTTCGCTAGCTTGCTAATGGTAAATCACAAAAAAGAAACACTGATTATCGCTTGTGCTTCTTTTCTAAAATCTCTACAACTCATTTTCAAGATGTGTGGATGCTGCTGAGGTGAGGGGACTGACAGGAGGCTGAAGGTAAAGGGAGGATGTGAACACGGTGCGATTTGTGGAAAAAATAGAACCAGGATGTTCCAAAATATTTTTTTAATGTAAGGCTTTAATACAGCTAAATATACGAATGTTTCCACCGCTAATGAAACTGACCACCAGAACGGGGGATAAATCGTATCTGCACAGGGGATGAAAACAAACCAATAGAGGTCACGTTACGGACATTAAGAACAGAGGCTAGGAAATCCCCACCATCCCTGGTAGCAGGCCACACACTGGATGTGAAGTTTGGGGAGGTGGACCGAACACTATGCAAGAACATCAGCTCTGCAGCAGCCACAAACAACCACCAGCAGAAGATGAATCAGAAAGAAAAGCAGCAGCAGCAGAGCAAGTATGGCTCCCAAGCATCTGGCAGTGCCTAGCAGACCAAAGGACAGACAGCCGAAGAGGAGAAGAGGGCAAGGTTGAGACATGTGGCAAAACAGCGAAAGCGGGCCATGGTCCAGGCAAAGAAGAAAAAATGAGACCCCTCTAACCCCTGCCCCTTCCCACCCATATTCATTTCTTTTTTAAAACGCATATTCAAAGTTAAAGTTGTGCTGAGAAGTTGTCAGTCTCATGTCTTATATAGCATAATGTGACCATGTATAGATAGATACTTTATTATACATTCATACTGTCTTGTAATTCTGCTTGATTTTTCTCTCAAAATGCATCAGATTGATGCTTTTAAATATGAAATATTCAAAATTTTCTTCCGGGGAAGCATGCCCCCAGACCCCACTAGAGGGGGCATATCCTTCTCACCTTTTTCACCCGACCCGTTTTCATGCCTGATTCATATTTTTTGATTCTGATTTGTCACGTGAACAGGAAAATCGATCAGATTTGTCTCATTTGTCTTCATTCAGTCGCTGAGGCTTTGGTGCGTTTTGATTACAGCCCAGCTGCTGTTAACCAAAGACCCCGCTGTTAACCACGCTCTTATGGAGAGGTCCATCGTCATTAGATAAGCTGCATTTCATTTTTACCTCACGCAGCTTCATTTCCATAAGGCAGCGCACTTCTAACTGAACTTCCTCTATTGCCAGCGTAATGCAGTATAATGGAGTTATATTTAGCTCTTTGGTTTGTACTGGTGATTTCATAGGTTAAGTTATGCAGGCTCATACATGTAAATGAGGCAATTCAATTTAGCTACTGTCCATCCTTTTTCTAGTGTCACCCTTTCTATAGTCATTAAAACTGCAGGCAGAGCTCCTGTTGCCACAGCCACGATGAAAGGAACGTGTTTCACTGTCAAGTTAAGTCAGTCATCTTTAATGAGGAATGAACAGGTGGAGCTGTTAGAGACCTGCGGGAAGTTTGTGCTTCTGGAAAACAATTACATGAGCTAACGCTGCGTGATCCTGCAGAATAAGAAACCATAATGCTTAACCATAATATAAGATGAAACATTTCAGTGATCCCTATGGGGGGAAATTAGGTCATCAACACCTTGCATGATGCACCCCAAGGCTGTAAAGGACATTATGCTTCTGACTCATAATGTGCAAAATCGCTCGCTTCTTGTTTGTTAATCAGACTGACAAAAAGCAGAAAAGTAAGGGAGAAGTAGAGCTGCTGTGGTAACACACACATGTACATCCACTCCAAACAGGAACTTGAACAGATGTGTATGCCAGAGCACACGAAAAGGTGGAAGGCAACCCATCTGTCACAGAGATATTAGCTTTCCCAGGGACTGAGGCGCCATGTAACATTTGGGCTGCACTTAGGACTTACGAAAATAACTGCTCCATGATTGATAATGCACTCTGCCTGCTCTGCGTCCGGGGCAGCTGTCCTAGTTGTTCCCTCTGGAGGATTATAAAGTAAACTTATTTCCAAAGTGGGCTTCAGGTAAGCACCAAAACGGCGAAATGGATGGAAGCATCAGAAGCCAAATTGGTAACCCAGTTTGCTGGCAATGGCTCGCTTCTGTCTTGGAGGGTCTCGTACCTTCGTGCTGCAGCTAACTTGTATTATACCTGAGTGTTTTTGCCACTCTAATCTTGTTTGCGTGAAGCTCCGAATTAAGGTAACTCGCAACTTAATCATTAACCCGCGGCTCACCGAAGGGATCTGCGAACATGGCTCCACCACTGTGACTTAAAACGCTCATGTTTTATCAGTAATAAACACCTTCCTATGTGTGTACCTGATAGGCGCGTGAATGGCAGGCAGGCGGTGCCCATACCTCCCTCAGGCATACAGTACTCACACTGGAGGCAATTAATTACTGAGCCTTTACCAATGCACAACTATTAGGGATTGTCTGATAAAATAGGGATTTAGACATGTACCTGCTCTGTTGTGTGTGTGTGCATGTGTGTGTGCGTGTGTGTGTCTGAGCCTGTCTCAGTCTTATCTTAATGCAGGTAGACTGGTGGTCTGATGGGAGGTTCTGTAAAAACAAACAGATTAATGAATAATGCAGAAGTCGTACGTGCACACACGCACACACACACACACACTCAAACATGCACATACACACTCGGCTAAGAGCTCATACCTTCACAAACAATGCATCTGGGGCCCCCCTGTGTGTTTGAGTGAGCGAGCGAGCGAGTGTGTGTGTGTGTGTGTGTGTGTGTGTGTGTTTGAGAGAGAAAGAGGCAAAGGCAGAGTTTATGTGGAGAGTCCTTTGCTGTGTCCACATGTTCCCCAAAGGGCACTGGGATGTTTTTAAGTGTGTTTCTATGGAAATGAAGGAGGTGAGTTTGGAGGGTGGGTGGCAGGTAGAGGGAAAGAGGAGTCTCTCTATTGAATATTAATGACAGGGATGCAGCGTGGGGTGTGTGTGTGTGCGTGCGTGCGTGCGTCTGTGTGTCTGCGAGTTTGTCAACTATCAGCGTGATGTCGCAGCGGCAGCCTGGCTTCAGCGCCACAGGCTCGGCGCTGTGGGATCGTGCATGAGCTCAATTTGCTGTCATTTGTTATGCATTTATTTGCTTAAGTGAAGGATACATTTCCAGGCGTGCATTTCCTGGACGATACCTGCCAAAATGCGGAGCATTATTTATTGTAAGTGTAAGAAAATAATCATACGCTTCTGTGCATATGCAGCTGTTCTGTTGCATGTTTTGTAGTTGAACTTTAAAAAGAGGCACGATGTAGACATACATTGGTTTCATAGAAGATACAGAAATTTTAGACATTGTTACTGGACAAATGACTATGGAGGTGTTTTCTTTATTTATTGTTTCAATTCAGTTAACAGCATGTTGTCAGCCGTGAAGAAGAAGACTGCAATCCTGGCTTTCTCCATTTTTCATCATTATTGAAACTTACAGTTACAAGGGTGACATTGCAGTAAAGACCAGCACACTCTTAAATCTTTCGCTTTAAAGTGAGCGCGCTCAGTGGTGAGCGAGGTGTCCTAACGCGAGCTCGGGGAAGACGCGAGCTTCCCGTGGAGCAGAAGGGCAAATGTGCGCTTGATCTCCTGATTCTTCTGAGTTTTGAGTTTTAAGCAGGAGCTATCAGAAAAACTTACCATGTGGATAATGAGCTTTTGGTGGCAAAGTGTTCACAGTGAATTTGCTTTTTGATCTTGTAGCTTTCTCCACACTCAATTCCTCCTCCTGTCTACCGCTGTAAAGTCAGCTGCCTGAGAGGAAGCTCCTGCCTTAACACTCTACATCTGCATTCACAAACGGTGTGGAGGGTAATGCATTGCTTTTCCCTGCTACATAAGGCATTAATAGTCTAATTTTATTAACAGTTACTGATTTAATGGATAGCTTGTTACTTGTGTTATATTTTAAACTCTTTATTGCTGTAATATTAGTGGATTCCCCTTGTTTCATCCAGCTTTGACGACATGTCTGAAATTATAAAAACTACAAGTAGAACAGATATGAATGAATCAGCAACATTGTAAACACTCTCAAGTTCTGTATGACCAAGTTTCCCTCCAGTGCCTGAACGCACCAGAATACCTACAGAGTTTCAAATCAATGGGAACTAAATTACCATGCAGAGGTAGTGCCAAATAAACCTAACTTTGTGGTACAATAAAATGCACCTCCATTGTTATGCTGGTTGCCTTTTGTTTGTTTTACTTAAGAGATTAATAAAGGTTGCATTCAATTAGTCATATTTGGCTACCTTTACATGTGCACGATGCTAATTCTCCTGTGAGTAATGCAACAGTCTTTTAAGCCATTTACATTATTGAATATTAAACTGACAACTGCAGTGTAATACTGTAATCCTGTTCAAATAGACAAAGCATTTATTGTGATTATGCAGAGAGAAATGTGGATTTGGAGAGTTGTTTTGCTCAAAATAACTTGTTTCCTGTCCTGCTACTATCAAATTAATCAAATTAACCAAAATAATTACAGTCTTGATTCTGCTGCACCACATCATCTTGTTCATTACAGCCCATAGAAATAATATTGAGCAGAATAGCCACGGGCCTTTGGTTCATGGCAAGTCGCCATATTTCTGGGTGTTTCCCTTTGCCATGGCAACAGCTGTACACATTCACTGATGTCAGCACATGCTGTGAAGGCCTGATGCACAGCTAATGGAAAACATATTCTGTTGTCACAGGACTCTAAGAAATTGAGTAAAGTAATTCAGAAAATAACCTTGTGGTTCTTGTATTATCTTTATTAAAAATAATAAAAAATATATATGGTTTTGGTTTTGGAATTGGTTTTGCGATGGAAGTATCAATAAAGTTATCCAGTCAGTTCCCAAAAGATGGCTGCTAGCTGACCCATTAGCAACTGTAGAACATCCAATACCATGCCAGTTCTACTCACTTGCACTAACTTCCATGCAATGATTCAGGCAGTTTTGGGAAACCCACTGCATAGAAAGAGACATAGCAAATAGTTTTTTTAAACTGAGGTTTGTTGGGAATCCTGATGGTTTGCACTGTATAAACTTAGATAAATAGCCTGCTAAGGTACAGCCAACCAGTTTGGTGTGCGTGAAAGCACAGACATTAGCCTATTTGTTTTGCAAGAGCTTGACGCTTGTTGTGCAAGATATGAACAATGTGACCACACTGAAAGAGGTGTGTGAAGAATTGCGCACCACTTTGAAAATTCGCTCCACATCCCCACAGCAGATGGAACGCATGTACCTGTCCTGCTGCCGTTAGATAAAGAGATATGTAACTGAAAGGGAAGGTCATTTATCCTACATGTAGTTGTGGATGACAGATACTAGTAAGAATCAGCCCAAAATCTAAATAGATTTTGCCTTAGTGACATTAATCCCTTATTTGGATTTAAAATTTTTAGCAACATTTTATAATGAAGTTACACATCGCATGCTTAATTAATGCATGCAGGACCCACCATGATTTAATGTGTTAATTAATGCATGATGTATCATGAAATCCTTTGGCTCAATAATAATAAATGAAGTCAGTATTCATATGATAACACTGCATTTGGCTTCATAGTTCAGAAGAAGAAACAGGGACTGATCAGATGGTCTGGGAAGCTTTGGTTCACCTAACTAGTTCACAGCTAATTTGAGGAAATATTAATGGATGAATGACTCAACAAAGTTCATAAACTGATGATTCATTAAGTGTCAAGTAACCATATGAACCAATACTGACTTCATCATTTATTAATATTGAGCCGCAGGAGTTCATGATACATCATGCATTAATTCATTCATTAAATCATGATGGGTCATGCATTAATAAAGCATGAGCTGTGTATGTTTACAATGAAGTGTTACTAAAATTCTGAATGTGTATGTAAACATCACTACTGGAGAGGCAAGCATAACATGAAAGAGCTTTATGTGATTTTGGGTGAGTCTCCACCTGCTAAACCCACAAAACCAGCTCAGAATACGACTGCTCCTTGTGCCATGTGACCTGATCTGATGGCATAAATGCAAAATCTGGTGATGCCAAGCTGTGCAGCTTGGTTGTTACTGACACTCCACCTACCGTGCCTTTCATACTCTCCCACTTCACCAAACTCAAGTTCAAAGGGAGTCACCGAAATACCAAACAGGCACAGGCGAATAAAGTAAAAAAAGAAGCACGCCTGACGAAAATACACCATCATGAATGTACATGTCGAGCCTTTAGACTTCATATTCAGATGCTCGGGTTAGAAACACAGAAATTGTTCCAGTTTCCATTCCCCAAGCTGACCTTTTTGCCCCATACCTTTTTGTACCTCACTGAATTCATTCACAACCACCACCAAGCTCTTGCAAAATAAATACGTGGGTGCTTTCATACACATCACATTGGCTGTGTATGTATTTTTTTCATACCAGAAACACTCACTGCGTGACTTCATCCAAATTTTCCGTGGATATCATCTTCACTGAGAAGAACCCAGTAGCATCTTGTCCTCTGTCTACCTGGACAGGGATACAGACACACCTGTATTACTTTGTCCATCCATCTATTTTCCATACCTGCTTAAGGCTGCTACATCCTCTTCACAAGGCACACACATGCAAATATAAGCTCTTGACCTACGCAAAGTGTTTGCTTACATAGTACATAGATCAGCTTCCATTGGTCCAATTTGAGGACAGTTTTTCAATACGGGGAAACTAAGGCAATGTGATGCTGGAGAGCAGGATTTAAAAATGGCCCCTGTGGAGGAATGTGTGGTAGAATTTTAAAAAGTAGATGGTACAAATATATTCTGCCAGATTCTCTCCAAATCTGCCGCTATTTCCATTTGTTTACACAGGAACAAAAGAGATGACATCTTCCTTGTTGGTAGTTGCTCAGTTCTCATTTAGCACCCCTACCTGAAATGTGTGACTTTGCAGCAGGTGTTAGTGTTGTGTTACAAATTCTTACACCCCTCTGCGACTGCATAAGCATGCCTGACATAGAGTCCTTATTCCTAATCAGGGTCACAGCATGTAGGAGCCTATCCCAGCATGCATTGGGTGGAAGGCAGGGAACCATGCTGGACAGACTGCCAGTTCATCACAGGGCTAAAACACAGACAAGCACACTCACACACACATTAACCCTTATAGGCAATTTAGACTAATCAGTTTGCAGGAGGATTCCAAATTTCATAGCAGCCACAACCAACATCTATGTGCTGGAAGAGTTCTGACCAGTTTTATGACAATCCAGTTTAATTTCCTTTTATGTTCTTATTTCAGAGTGTAGGACAGTAATAAGAAAGTTTTATCAGGAAAGTGTTAGAATAAAATAGTTTCAGTAAAAGTTTAGAGAAGTAATGTTACAGTCCTGATGACGCCCTAGTCTCTGCTCACTCATCTGCACATATCTTCAGTTTAATCAAAAGTTCTATAAATTTCATCAGCTAATCTGGTTGATGGCCTTAATCACAATATAGTTGGATGTATAATTTTATATTTTAGTGCTGATGTAGATTTTTTTTTTATTGCTATGGTTCGCACAAAGAAAGCTTTTGTAGAACTGAGAGCCAGTCTTGGTGACAAGTGTGTAGGAGAAGGATGGTAGTGTTTAAAATTAGAAAAACCCATCCACACTGTACATGCACATAAATAATTTGATGAGTGGAGGGAACAATGCAGATCTTCATCAGACATCCTGTTTTTTTTTCTCTCTCAGATTTTAATTGCTGTTTTTCTCAAGTTACACACACCTATGACATCCTGTGCCAAAACTTTCTCTCTTTCTTTTTTATTTCATTTCTTTTTTTGGACTATGTTGGTGTAAATAAATACAAATTTGAGCAGCTTTTCATTTTGTCTAATAATTTGAAAAGTTTGCGTTTACCTTGATTTCAGTTTTGCAGATAAACTTCTTAAAAAAAATGCAGCGTCCAGGTGGTGATGAGTCTCACGGTTTATGAAAAACAATAATAAACGTCATAATTTCCACTATATAGCAGTTACCAAAGATTCCTGTCAGATGGGCCTCCAGCTGCAGAAAGAAAGCGTACATACAGTACAACAACAAGAAGCTGCCTAGTCTGAGGGCGCAGCTGTTTGTACAAGTTGTACAGTACGCTCAAGTAAATATGAAAACATGCATTTGCACATTGGGATGTGTATGTATGACGTGTGTACAGTTCTTTTCTTTCAGTTACAATATGTCTGAATAGAGTTAAGATCATTTTCTTCCAGTTAACAATAATTAACAGTGAGTAAAGATTAACTCTCTCACAGTCATTGCCTGAAGTTCCTCATTCAATAGTCAAGTCTCTAAATGTTAAATTTTTTTCATCTGAAGGTCTATCATTCTATAAAATTTACTTCAGTTTGCCTGTATTCATTTTGTAAGTTCTTTTTTCAAGTCATCAAATGATATCTAAGTTTTGGATATTAAAACTCGTTATGCATACACTTGAGCACAGACCCTCTATAGCCAGTGTCACAGTTAAAGCTGCTGTAAGCGATATTTTTTTGTTAAAGGAAGTGTTAAATAGTTCTACCTTCTGTCAGCAATCACTAATATAGAGTGTTTGGTCTGTAACATGGGTCTGCCAGAGCCTCCGCTCTGCAGTAAACAGAAAGTAAAATTTCTGGTATCCTGTTCCCACTTTATCCAATCAGGAGAGAGAACTCCACAACAACACAAAGAGGCAGTCCTCTGTGTGCGTTCATGATCAGGGGCACGTTCACTCTGAAAACGGTGTGCAATGTTTTACTACGGTTTCCGGGTTGAACAACATGTTTCCTCGAAACAGTGGTCAACAGTGTGCAACGGGTGCTGAGGTACATTTTCTGTCGTTTGGCGGGTGTGTACGGCATGCGGCCGTATTAAAAAGGCTGACATAGATGCAATGCTTGCCCAAATAAACAGGGTGTTCAACGCACTATCATCTCGGTTTAAACAAATGATTTGCTCCGTTTTGTTGGGGCTGAATGTGACCCAGGCAGCAGAATTTCAGTTAAGTGACAGCAGAGAAACTGCGAATTCCAGCGCCCCCAGGAACAGCTCACACAACCAAATACACCACTCGATTTAAAACGGCTGAACAAAAGCAATATTGTACGGTGCTGTGGCGAAGACCTCTGCACGTTCCTGTGATGACGTGGGGAGGACGGCGGGGAGTGCTAACTGCAAGAACGGACAGGAAGTTAGCCACATTGCCAATATCGCTTACTGCTACTTAAAGCTATTAAATTTTCATGTTTTGATGGGCTTTTCTGTAAAATAATGCTTTCAGGAAGGGTCTTTGTTCCTGTTCAGGAAATCAGTCTGAGTGTTTTTATGTTGATGTGCTTTTCTAACCCCTTTTCAGAGTTTATGCATCAGATTTAGGTGTTTTTGCCAGCCAGCTGAGGCAGAGCAGTATAAAACCTGAACCTTGCCCCACCAGTACAGTGTGTATGTGTATGTGCATGCATGTGTGTGTTCCCGTTATGCCACAAACATTTGGCATGTTTCCAGCACAGTAATCGTTTTCTATTTATTCACGATACAGTTGACTTACTTGTGCAGTTATTTTACATACATAAACCCGTGTGTGTTCAGCTTCAGCATTACAGAGCGACACCATGACACTGTAATTCGCAGCTCCTGCACAGCCTGATATCAACACCCACAATTCAGTGCTTCCTCAGTGATAGCAAACAGCTCGGGTTCCTGTAACTCCAAACCACAATGTACACAAGCATGTTTTACACTAGAAATGCCATAGCTGCCATAACCATTTCTAAACTTTACACCGAGACGTCTGACAAAGAGAACGGTCAGCTTCATATCTAACAGCTGCCCATGTCAGCCTTGGTCTCCTGCTGCTGGCCGCTGAGCAGCTCCGCTCCAACAGTCAGGGGAGTTCAGGACTTTGGTTAAAGGCACCGTGACAGGAGCTGTGGAGGGAGATTGGGAGTGTTACTCATTCATTTTCCCTGCCAGTCTGCGCTCCTGACTTGTATCCAGCCATGTACAAGTGTTACAGTGATGCTCAAACCCAGGAGGAACCTGGGCAGGCGGCGGTGGAAACTCCATTTTGGCTGACTCCTCCAGTACTGTGCCAGTTTGAACCACCAGGCTTTCCTCACCTAAACCAGCAAGCAGCAAGGGCTCATGCAGCTGGTGGAAGTCTGTGCCAAGGCTCAAACCACGCTGAACAGAGCCTGTAATTCTGACACTGAACCCTGTCAGGCCTGACTCAACCTCTTGGGTTCGGATTGGTTTGGGCTAATAATGAGGAAGCTGTGCCCTCAAACTTAAGATGACACCCCACACTGGTTGGATGTCACCATACTAAAGAATCTCAGTCTATGTATTGCTTCAACACTGCATCACAAAAACCACAGTCGAGGTCATGTGTTGTTCATCCGCTGTTGTTCCTCTTTTAATTTGACGCCTAACTTGGCTGTAACAAAACTGGTAACTCTGTTCCTACGCCGTTTGCCACTAAGACCCGTAGACTCTGGAACAACCCATAAATCACTCCTTAAACTCACTTATACACACTTACATTTATCAACTGAGTTTGTGTTTACTTATTGTTTTTAACTACTTTTCTTATCTTTATCTTCACTACCTTTGGGGCTTTCTCCCATTTTACTACTTATTTTTTTTTTTTTTTTTTTTTTTGTTTTTTTTTTCTCTGACTGAGCCAGGCTAATGACTCCAAACCAGTGGCGGTACAGAGGTGAAAATGGTATCGAACTGGATAAGTCAGGAAATGGGGATTTTGCCCAAAACGTTGGCGTATTCCTTTAACATCAAGAAAATCCATAGCTAAGCGTATTCTTGGACCCAACAAATGTTAGCTTAGCTGTTACTGCTCTCTGTAGTCGGAACTTGCCGATCGCGCTGCACAACAGGTTATGGGGCAAAGCAGAGTCATTTGATTGGCAGGCTTGGGGCGTTGTGAATTCAAACATGAGAACCAATCAAAAACAAGGATGAGACTTTGAGTGAATACTGCCAATACAACGGAGCCTGTCCAGACCAGTAGGAAAGGGACATGCATGCAGCCAGCGTTGGAAACAGGACACCAACCAGACAAATGTCAACCCCTCGTCCAAGGCAGCCCGCCCACCCCAGCCTGCC